>DF239741.1:88607-134782 GCA_000507305.1 Breviolum minutum Mf 1.05b.01
AAAAAATACACAGGTGGATTAGGCATGTCGCTTACCCCTACCCTAGAAGAAGATACGCCGCCAGCCAGTCCAACCCACCGTCAGACAGCACAAGACGATGTATGCTGCGTGTGCTTGGAAGCATTGCAGCCTGAGGCCCGAGGAGCCCAACGAGCCGTGCCCATCCCGACATGCAACCGACACGGTATGCATCTCGAGTGTATGGCACAGTGGAGAGTTGAGGCCGCAAGCGGGCAACCCCTACAATGCCCCTTGTGCCAAAACGGACATCACCGGCACGGAAACTCAGTGGACTGGCTGCCGGAGCACGATGAACAACTGGCAGCCCTCTGTATTGAAGAAAATGTCCCGCCTCCAACACGAAGGGGTGGAACCGAAACAGCACAAATACAAGTCCGGGACTACGCTGTCCGCACTTTTGCCCGACAAGACGCACCAGAGCCACCAGCCCCCATTCACATCACGGTTTCTTGTTGCTCCGGGATGGTCCCAACGGGGTCTCGTTTGTGGACTTACCGGGCCGAGAGGTGCCGTTCAGCCCTGTTGCCCGCCGAGGGGATGCAGGCATCACTCACTGGGAGGCCGCTTGGTCGTGTGCGTGCTGTGGCACCATCACATCCTTGCACGAAACAGCCGTGCCGGCTAACGCTGGCTCCGCTTGCGTTACGTGTGGCCGCCTCCTCCACTGGCACTGGGACGTCGCCCGTCAACAGGGTCACCTCTCATGCCACTGCCCCCCACCTACCACACGACATCGTTGAAGTTGTCACTTCGGAGGAAGAGGTGCCTGTCACCCCGGCGCCGCCGCCACCACCCCTGGCCTCGCCTCCACCCACACAAGAGCCACCCACCTCACCCCTCAGAGCAGACCGCGCTGGGTGGTACGAACGAGGGCCTCCCAATGTTCGGGCGCCGCGTGCTCCCGCCGCGCTACGTCACGCCAGTCGGGCTGGCTGGGAGCGCAGGTGGTGGGGCATGCTGAGCTGCGCCCAGCAGACAGCGGTTGCGTCAACCCTGCTTGGCAACATCTGGCGCAGCCCCGCCCAACCCTGCACAGACGAAGGGCCGCAGCTGAGCGCAGTGCTCCAGCTCGCGGACTCAGAGGAGCCTAGCCGGCTCCCCCTCCGCTCCTAAAAGGGATCGAGAGGGGTTCGACCCGACTGCTGCGGAGTGCAAAAAGGGGGCGAGGAAAAAAAAATAAAAAAATGTTGTGGGTCCGCCAGCTGACATTGATTGGATCCAGCCATGGCATACAATCATTCATGCATAGCACAGACGGATTGATCAACAATTGGAATACCATGGTTTCAAAATGTGGTCAACGAAATATTTATCCGAATATTGGAAATTTGTAATTAAATTACGTTGCTTTATTTGATGACAATCGTTGGCATACAGGAGCAAAGCAAAAAGCAAAGTGGGTAAAACGCGTCTTGCATTGGAAGCCAGGAGGTGGGAGGTCTGGACGTCCATTTTTTCAATGGTAAACTACACTACAGAATTTTTGCCGTTGGCATCACTTGGGCACCTGGCTTGACATCGCCCGTCAACACCGATCTCTGGTTCCAGTTCTAGGCCGACTTCATTTCGTTTGTCCAGGCATGATGTTGTTTTCACGTTTTCATGTATAAATTGTACATACAATGCTTTTGCGTTGCACTTTCTGTGCCATAAATGGGATGTCCATTTTGGCATATCACAAGGATGTCTATTATCACCTTTCCTGTTCTCAATCGTGATGACCGTGCTCCTCTTTGACGCGTCGGCCAAATTCGCAATAAAAGTTGAAACCAGGCAACCCTGTGTCCTTCCCGTCAATGAATTGGTTTATGCTGACGATACATTGGTGGTTGCCACGGACCATTGTCGAGCAGAAACACATATGAGATGCATTGAAGCAATGGGAATGAATTATGGTCTTCGCCTCAACAGGAAGAAATGCGAGGTATTGCCCATCGGGTGCGAAGCTTCCATCGCAGCCCCTGACGGAAGCTACTTTACATGCAAATCATCCATCTCAAATTTGGGAAGTTATTTGGATGCCACTGGCGCTGGTGGCCTCGAAATCTGCAGGCGATTGGGTGAAGCCAAAGGTCAATTCGACAAACTGGCGAAAGTCTGGCGGCATTCTACCGTGCACCACCAACAAAAAATCCATATCTTCCAAGCTTGTGTCGTGTCAAAGTTGTTGTATTGCCTGCACACAATGTGGCTGAATAAGGCGGAGCTACGGAAAATTGATGGGTTTCAAGCAAAGTGCCTCCGTTTTATCCTTCATATCCCACCTCCGTACGTCAGTCGTTTTTCAAATGCAACTGCGGTGCAGAGAACCCACTGCAAACGCTTGTCCGCCATCTTGGGATTCAGACAGCTATGTTTATTTCAATCCATTGCAGTGCTACCTGATGATGATGTTCGCCGACAATGCATTTTCCAACCTAGTAGCTTTATTTTGCAAAACCTGTCAGCTCCACGTCGCCAGCCATTTGTGGGACGACGACTGGTCCAACACTCCAATCTCCATACGAGCGCGGGTCGCCAACGTCTTCGGTGGTTGCGCTTGAGTTGTCAAAGCACTTGTTTCTGCAGCGTTGAGTTTGAGCCCGACTTTCCCGAGTGAAGTCACCAATTTATCAAGCATGTACTGAGGTCGTTCGGCAGATCCTGCGAACAACAAAAGGTCGTCCGCAAAGCGAAGATCCAATAAAGGTGGTACACCATCCCCTAAATCCAATGGGTTTTTGAAACATCACATCGCCAACCGTTCGATTGTTTGCAAAGTTTTTGCGTGCATGGTTTCGGGGCCTCTGGCTGCCAAGCTCTAACCCTTTTGATCCACGATGCCCAGGTCGTGTTGCAAAATATTGTGCCAAATTTGAATGGTGTCGCAAACGCATTTCCGACAATGGTTTGGATGTGGTCTGCATGGTGAAACCCCGAATGCGCTTCTTCCAGGTGTGAAGAGTTATGCCATGGTAATGTCCAGTCCGCATTGCGAGGAGGCCCCACCACTGATCGGAGAAGTCGGCAATATGCAACATCCATACCGCGTAAATCATTGCGGTATGATCTCGGTGTCTTGCTGCAAAACACGCAACTGCAGAAATGACACAATCAAAAGATCGAAACTTTCGGGTCACAGAGGATCCACCTGTTTGCAATGAAAGCGGCCGGCAGTCGACACTCAACATCACATGTTGTGGCTTGTACAGGTGCCCAACATCCACCCAAGCCACTTGTGGCTTGATTTCCCGTCAGGGAACGATATTGCGTCGGTGGTCGGGCCTGCTTTGTGCGGATTCTTTTCTCAACACATCCAACTGTAATCCCAGCGGGGCCGGATTTTCAACGAATTTGCTGACAGGTACGCCAACAACATGGGAATCGGAATCGATGCCAAACACTAAAATGTCATCTGCAAACCTCAAGTCCAGCAATGATCGCCCACCATTAGGTATTTGGTTAAAAACAAGTTCGAGATTATTGACTTGTTTTCAATACACAGCATGTGGCAATGGTGACCAAAATTGGATAAAAGTGGAATTTCGTGTTTGCGCCGCATTTCCTTGCCGAACTTTGTCCGCGGCAAATTGGGCGCAGGTTTGTAGCTAAACTTGTGTAAGCTTGAGGATCACAGGGGGGGGGCCCTTCCCGTTTTCGATTTCACTGACAATTTATGGTTCGTTTATGCTCGAGTCGGTATTCCGCCGTCCAAATGATCCGAAGTCCGAACAAACCACGGATGCGCCCAACGATGTTTTTTATTTTCTACAGTTTTTCTTCTCGAAAAAAAAATGCTAGAGCAGTCTTAAGTAGGTCGGAATGAAATTCTGCCGGAGCAACGGTGTTGAAATCATCATCATGGTAATTTTGCCTACACAGGTGGTCAGGTAGCGCGCGCAATACAACAACATAGTAAATATTGCAACTCAAAAGCAAACGATGACCGTAGCCATTTTGGCTAGCTTTGGCTTCAGCCAGTTTACTACTCTCAATATGGACGGCTGCGACAAACACAGTGGAGGATGAAGAATTTTTCAACCAAAAAATATACAGACATAAAACAATTTACAACATTGCAGGAGGGCAGAAACAGGGATGCATGCATTGCAAAGCTTTGGATTGGCCATAACATTTAATTATTTTTTTCTGATGTGCATACCAAAATGTTCATGGGTCCCCACTCAAGATGAGACACACAGTCGGCGCAGCATCGCACATGTGACGTGCCTGCATGGCCGAAGATAGTCCACAACCCGCATCTGGATTTGTGCAGCATGTCCCAGCAGAGCAAGGTTTTTCCGGGCCTCCAACCTCATGCCACCATGAGTGCAGAAGATGTATGGCGGCCATTGCTGAGTGGCGTTCTGCAGGAGTTTGACCATCGCCTGGACCTCTCTCGGCATAGCGCTCTCCTGGAGCAGGTCGATGTCACCACACTGATTTCGGCTGAACAAGTCACGCTCGCGATTCAGCAGGAAATGCGAAGTGCTGGCAGGATGTCCAGCACATTGGAATCTGGAAGGGAGCTTTCCACCGTTGCGTATGACCTTTCTGCTTTTACGAACAGTGTCGGACCGTACACCCTCCATGAGATCTACCAGACATTCAGCTTTTGCGACAAGATTGAACGCATCCAAGACCGTGCCACCGAGGAGCTCCGGCGCAGACTTCTGGTGCCCAGTTCATTTGGTGACAAACACGAGGCAGTTCTTGGACACCAAGACTTCGACAGTTGCAAGAACATGTCGAGAGACGAGGTGAGTAGAGTTCAAGATGCTGGCGAAGCAGAGGGCACCCCGCAGGAAGCAGAAACACATGAGTTGCAAGAACCTAAGGATGACAGTGTGACTGCCAGGTGGAAACCTCCAAACCGGGAAGAGATGCACCTCTTCCTTCGCGCTGGTGCTCACATGAACCACATCGATGATCGCGGGCAGACGCTTTTGATGACAGCCTGTCGGGCTTGCTGCTTCCTTAGTCACCAGTCCCAGGACTCAGCCGCGGGGAAGCAACAAAATTGGAGCAACATTCGTCCAGAGGACGAGGCCTTCGTAGAGATTGTGACATTTTTATGTGAGGAGGCACCTGCAACCTGGTCATTCGAGGATCCAATGGGGAGGACGCCTTTGGTCCTATTTGCGGAGGTTTTCGGCCTGATGCCGAACACTGAGAAGATCAGCCAAGCACCAATTTCTACGCTCAGAGCATTGCTGGATGGGCTCAGCGTGTGCTTTTCGAAAGCTCCAAGCACCGTCATTTGGACACTCAGGTGTAGTGAAGCCTCACGAAATGCAGCCGAGCATTTCAACAACTTCTTCTTCCAGGAGCAACTCCCTCCACCGGAACAATTGGTTCGGCTGATTCTTTGGATGGACGTTGTGATGGGGGGTGCCTGGGAGGTCAGCGGTCAACGGCACGTCACCGAGCGATTGCTGGATTCTGTTCACGTGGAAGAAATGATGGATTCAGCGGTTCGATTCCGTGACTTCGCTGAGAAGATGGAGAAGTCAGTTGAGCAATGGGAAGCAGAAGCAGCTGAGTTGAAGCTTCGTGAGTTTGAGGCTCGGTGTGCGAAGAAAGCCAGTCAGTACGAGGAGCGTATTGCCCGCTTGGAAAACGAGATTGCTCGCCGGGCTGGCAACTTGCAGCTGTTGCCGCAGCTCCAGCCACCGACTCATGAAGAGGTCAAGGATGATGTA
Source organism: Breviolum minutum Mf 1.05b.01 (assembly GCA_000507305.1). Lineage (NCBI taxonomy): Eukaryota > Dinophyceae > Suessiales > Symbiodiniaceae > Breviolum > Breviolum minutum. Next base: position 94,310 of record DF239741.1, read on the forward strand.
AATGATGCAGAAACAAAAGAGAGCAAGACAACATTGAAGCCACCACCGGAAAAGCTGCCTGAGGGACGTGTTCTCGAAAAGGCTAAACAAGTGGTGGAAGACATTCGAGCCGACAGGCTGGTGAACACTGGTTGGGAAGAAGGAGTTTCTGAAGACGTAAAGACTGGACTCCTCGCTATGCGAAGGTCACTCTGTGCAGCAGTCGAAAGGCTGGCCATGGACCTTTATGCAGATGAATGCCATTGCCTATGGGAGCTGATACAGAATGCGGATGACAACAAGTATGCTAGTGATACTGGAATCCCAGAGCTGACCTTGGCATTGGAAGTGGACGAAGAATACGGGGCCTATGTCTTGACCTCCAACAATGAGGTTGGACTGTCCTTTGAGGATGTGCGGGCCATTTGCAATGTAAATGCTAGCTTGAAGGGTGCTGGGCAGACTGGACACAAGGGTATTGGCTGGAAGAGTGTCTTCCGCATCAGCGACTGTCCACACGTTCTGTCAAATGCCTTCGCCTTCAAATTTGACACTCGAGGACCCGAGTTTCCACATTTTGTGTATTTGATTTTTTGATCATGTTCAAAAAATTATTCACAAAGCACACTTTTTCATGATTTTGATATTTTTCACTCGCCTGGTCTGGAAGCCTTTTTGACTCACAACCCTTCTCTCCACGGGATCTCGCTGAACCGGTTGGATTCTCGGAAGCTGTCTTGGTTTCCAAGTTGGTCGGGTGACACAGCCTTCCTGAAACAATCACCGAAGTAGAACATAGAGCCGTTTAAGGCCAGAGCTGTTTGTGCAACATGGCCTTTCTTGACCATCTCCTGGTAAGAAACTTGGACGGATGCTACTGAATTGTTGCGACCTCTTTTGGGAGACATTTCGGCAAATTGCCACAAGCAGATGATGTGATTGCACATCCTGTGCATTGAAACTTTGAAACATGTGGTTGAATGAAGCCTTGCCCAAATTTTGGATGATGTACTTGATTTTTTCTTCTTTTTCATCCATGTTTTTGTGTCCAGTGGGTGTCCTCCACCTTAGCTCCATCCAAAACCCAGTCACTCCCCGCATCAGGTCGGATGACACCTATGCTTCCGGCTTCTTCTTTCCAAATCCGTTAGAACCTTGGAAAAAACACTGTGGAAAACAAAGAATTCCCCTGACCAGAAGGGAGACTGGAATTTCAGGTCGGATTTGTCCACGTTGAAGCTCAAGGCACATTTTTGCACATTTTACTTTTGCAGCTAAATGGTTCGGCTGATGCCCGCATTTCTCCCCAAGGCAAACCAAAAAAAGCTGAAAGTGTTTCCTTTAAGGTCAAAAAATGTGAACTTCCGCGAAGTCATGAGGAGCACATCTCATCAGAAGATCTCGCAGCCCTACCTAACTTGCCGGGCTACAACTTTCGGAAGTTTGGAGCTCAAGAATTTGACAGCTCAGCCATCCAAGGGGACCCCCTCCAGCGGAAACACCAAGTGAACTCATGAAGTGACAAAAACTGAGGCAAAAAGAGAATTATCCAAGACAAAACTCTTGGAATCTGGTCAATGGTGTGCGAATAGAACAAAAAGATGGACTTTCCCATGGCAAGCTAAAGTTTGTCAAGGCAAGGGTCTGACCATTATCATGCTATTTTTTTTTGTGAATAAGCTTCAATTTTGGCATCTTGGAATAGTGAGAAATGGCAGCCTCACTTCCTTGCCATCAGGTGAGCAAAACTCAGGATGTTTGGAGATCAGGGTGCTATCCAGAAAGTGAGACTCGCGAAGTCTTCAAGAATGTCGCTTGGTTTTGTGGTCGTTTTAGCTTCTTTTGTCCATGATTCCATGAGCAGTACATTGAAATCCATGGTGATGTTCGTTGTTTTGTAGCCGAAATTGCGCGATCCAAACATGTTGAATCCTTCAGTAGTGAATTGAGGCGGGTGCAAACATGTTGTCTCAAGAGCTTCCTGCCTGGGATGCCTTTGACCGCCATGTGCTACGCTTTAGTGGCTACTTCAAGGAGGGTGTAGTTGAGGAACATTTCCGCACCTTGCCAATCAATCATGGTGATGTGGATGTGAAATCATCACCAAATACATGAAATCGGCATGCATATGCTCAGCTCTACACTACTGTTTGTTGTTTTACATTTTGAAATTACCCAATCGACCATATTCATCTTTCCATTGCACTGATGTCGGTGCCAATGATGGTGATGATGATGATGGCATTATTTTGTAGGACACCCCAACAATCATCACCTAGTATTTTCGAGCAAAACGATGAACACTCTCACAAAGAGCAGTTGTCATGCTTTACTATGGAGATCACGATCAGCCAACAACCAAAAGAAACAGACACTGAGACTCTTGCCATTCTTGTCAACTTGTTTGTATTTGTTGTTTTGATGTTGCTTGTTGATGAATTGATTTCTTGACATCCAGCACAATTTCGATCCCTTTTTGCTTTTTGTTGCTAGTATCGACATTGGAAGGTCTTCGAATTGGAAGACACAGCCCCGCGGCAACTTCCTTGCACCCTGGGCATGGTTGAAATCAATCTCTCTACAGAGATTGAACATTTATGTTGCTGTATGCAGCTTGGTTTCCACGACCACAGACTCTGCTGCTCATGCTGTCCATGTGAGGTACTTTTAATGTATCATACCCTACGACCACAAAGACAGACTCAGGCTTAGGCTTGGGAAAGCTTTGGTGGGGTGTAGTGTGCAGATATTTGACTTGTCAAACACTGTGCCGTCGGCGGCTTGGGAGAGAGAATTGTCAGGTGTTGGTTCTTGTTTGCACGTGCGCCTGGCAAAGGCTACAAGGACTGGATAGCTTAGCTATGTCTAAGAATTGCGTTGCAATCTCTTGAAAAAAAGATGGAGAAGCAAAGATCAGTTGCTTGAATAAGCTGTAAGCCAGTAAGCAAGCTGCTTACTTTTGAGATTTGTGCCGCACTTACATGGTCCACTTATGGATCTGCCAGGAGTGGCGGGTGCATGACTGGCCACCTGAGTTAGCAGGTCATCCATGGAGGTCCCACCTGCCATTGTTGATTGGGGTCTCTTGAGATATATCAAAGGACGAAGGGATAAACTGAAGGTGAGGGTTTCTTCAGCTCACACCAATTAAATTTTGTAACTAGCTACTGTCAACCCTTCAATCCTTTTCCATGTCCAGCTTGGCATTTTGGCCAGGCCAAGTGTTCCTCTGGAAGAAATTGAGGATTACAAGCAGGCAGCAATATCTAGTATAGTGTCGGTGCAAAAAAGAATGTCACCCGGAATTTTGTGAAGATTGCTATGGAACTTCACACAGAAAACGACTTAATTTGTGACAGAGGTGTTTCAGTCTGTGAGGATAATCATTGTGGAAAATGCAGGCTGATGGCTCCATGCTGCGGGCTTGCAGGCAGATTTTACTGGAAGCATCAGGTCATAGGATTTCCTGGTTGAGGTCATGAAGTCCAGATTTTCACGGTTTTGATAACTTCCGACTGACAACTCTTTAGATTAGGACCCTTGACACTGCAATTTTGCAGGAAGTCTGACCTCGTTTGGACCGAACAAATCCCCTTCCCCAAAAGCGTGTGATCCATACCAGCTGTTGGCCTACGGTGATCCAGATTCCGATGAACATAGTGGTTAAAAAGACGAAGAGTGGTGGCAAGTGAAAGGTAAGAGAGTTGTAGTATATGATTGGATAAACAGTGCAAGGTTACAATGGCACAAAGGAATTTTGATATGTGTAATTTGTATGATAGGAGTCCTTCTGTTGGTCACATAGTAAGTGAAGGCCGGTGCTCATTTGGTGAAGCCCATCTCTTGCCGCAGCGCTGCCAGGTCATCAACGGATTTGCGGTATGAGTGGCAGAAATTGCGAAAAAAGTTGCGATCAAAAGTGTGATTTGATTCTTTTTGGAATGTTTTTTTTTGATTGAAAATGCGGAATCCCGCGAGGACCTCTAGGGAAGCTGGCATTGGTCACCCCGGCAAACCTGTCCGAAGAGGAGATAGAGGCCCTACCAGCCCCTGTTCGTAAAGCGAAGGCTGCAGGTAATACTGTCATGTTTCTTCCACTGCGCTCCAAGAGTGATGCCTTGGCTGTGGATGCGGAGCTCCATCAGATCGCTGCCCAGCATTTGTGCCTGGCCTTTTTACGACGCTTACGACGTCTCCAGCTACGTTTTCTTAAAGGCTCGATGATATTGCAACGCTCTGAGGCTGACATGGCAAAGCTCCACTTTCCAGGGGCCTCCAATTTGGTAGCTGTGAGAATTACCGAGTTCACAGAGGCTGGAGACCAAAGCCGGACACAAACGCCAGAATATGTGTTACATCATCATGACGTTGCCCTGGAGAGTGAGACAGTGGCTCTGTCACTGGCCTTCCCAGTGGCCTTTGCCTTGGAAGCCACACAAGCCGAAGAAGATGACGAACTTTTTAAGGCACCCCTGCAGCCTCTTTTCACCTTCTTGCCAATCAAAGTGGTGGGCTTTCGGTTTGCTATCCAAGGCCCCTTTGACTTGACGGCCGACCGCGGAAATCTGCATGGAAAGTCGCAGAGAAATCGGTCCCTGTGCGCATCTGTTCCCTTGGCATTCCAAGCAGCACTTCAGCGTTTGCCGGGTCTGAGAAGCCATGCACTGGACCTCCTCGGCCAAGAAACGGCAGAGGCGACCTGGTTGCTGGTACGGGGCCAGCTGCTAGAGGTTTTGAAGGATGTGGAATGCATTCCTACAGAGCCTGATGGTCAACTGGCACGGCCAGGTGAATGCTTGCTTCCCCCACAGGATCCCAAGCTGGCAGATGCCATGCAGCACTTGCCACCCGAAGTTCTTTGGGAGCATTGTCAACGACGGCTGGTCCAACGACGATGGGCATTGCTTCACCGTGCACAGTCTCAGGGCTTGGGCCTGGAGGAGTTGGGTATCGATCAATTGCTGCAAGTTCTACAGGTGGAGAAAGAAGACAGAGAAAGGGAACAGGTGCATCAGGTGCATAGAAAGAGGAGCTTGGCAGAAGATGCTGCACAGAAGCAGGACCATGGCTTCTTCAAGCGGATTTTTCCTTTGCTAGGAACAGCTTTGACTGACAAGCCAGAGGCAATTGAGCAGCTGCGCCACGTACCACTGCTGCCAGATTCCACACGAAATGCACTTCGCGTCTCAGATGGGCCAATCTTCTCCTGCTATGCTGCGGACGTGCCCACCTGCTGGCAGAAGAAACTGGAGGCCGCCGGTGCGATGCGGGTGCTTAGTGACAAAGTGTACTGTGGCTTAGAGACCTCTGGCCAGCGTTTTCTGCGGCAGCTGGGTATATCCAGGCCAAGCCGTCAGGACATTGTTTACTTGTGTGTCCAGTGGCATCTCGGTTTGCCTGACACTGCAAACTTCCACAGTGGCAGTGCAGCTCGGTCAAGGTTGGCTGAAGATGCAGATGCGACAGAAGGTCCAGTAGAAGTCGAAGGATTGCAAGGAGACAACATTCCCTCCGACACTTTGAGGTGTGCGATTTGGGCCAGCTTGGCTTGTTTGCGTCAACACTTTCTAATTGGCGCATCTGGGGTGCCGAGCAAAGAGAAGGCAGGAGAGGTCCGGCCATGGTCTGATTTGGGTCAACTCCTGGTGCCATCTAGCAGCATTCGCAGTGGCTTTGGCCCCTGTGTGCGACTGACGTGCCCGACCTATTTGGGTGAAGCTGCGGGAAGCGAACTGCAACAAGACAACCTCGTGGCCATCATGGGTTTTGTTTATGGCGTTGAGGCCCAAGAGTCAGTAGGATGGCAGGATCATTGACTTTTGCCAATGCAATAAATCATATATAAATCATAGCAAATAACTCGTGAGCAAGTGCACTTCTCCCTTCTGTGTTGATTGCGTATACTGTACTGCAGTTGTATTTTGATGCATTTTTTTTGAACTTGCTGGTCATCAAATTTTGCGGCAGGCAGAAATTCGGGATGTTGGAGTCTTTGCTGATTCCCCTCCTTCCTGGCTGGAGGACGAGAAGGATTCCAAGAGCACAACCGAGGTTACAAATGTGACCAACAAGCTGAATTGGGAGGCTTTTCTGGATGCTTTGGGCATGAAACCTTTGTCACCTGCTACACTTCAACGAAAAGTTGCTGGAACAATCTTGACAATTGATTTGGGTTGGCGTCTTTCCAGCTGCGACTGGTGGCGAAAGGTTTGTGACTCCTCCATAGCCCATAGCTATGTGGAGCAGCGCTTGAAGAGTGCAGATCGGGTGGAGCTGACGTGGCTTAGGCAGTTGCGGACTCCTGAACGTGTTGATGTCTCAGAGCTCTTCTTGCGGAGCACTTATGTGCGTTACGGTGGCCACTTCTTGCCATACATGGACTTGCCAGAGGAGAGCCAAGCACTGGGTTGTTTGCAACGTCTTCAGGTGGCCACACAACTTGATGGTCCTGGCTTGCGGAAGTGTCTTCGCGTGTTGCAACTGCGCCGCTGTCACGACATCAGCGTCTTCGCAGATCTCTACGCGGCCCTGCACGAGTTGCCCAAGGCAGAACAATCATCCACCAATGTGTGGGGAAGTGCGGAGAATCCAGGTCAGTTTCAGGTCTTTCTTCCTCCCAACACGTTCGAAGTCGCTCAAAATTGCCTGTGGACAGACAATGGACGTTGCTGCCTGCGATGGCTTTGCGGCTATCGTGTGCTAGAGTCAGAATATGGCTGTTTTGGACATGCCTGCAGATCTTGGTTGCTTGGGCCGTATGTCGGCGTACGGCAAGATTTAAACTCCCTGCAGGCATCTGACTTCTTGACAGCTCTTCGATCACTTGTAGAGAAGGCAGACATGGCAAGCCAAATCTCGCCAGAAGAACGACAGAAGCGCCTTGCAGGCCAAGATTCGCCCAGTGCTGCTATTTTCTTGGAAGAGCTTCAGTCCACGGCGGTCCAGGCGTACAAGCACTTGGCAAAGCACTGCAGCGATGAAAACGAGGAGGAACGAAGCCAAGCTCATGGTGCCATTGCTTTAGCATTTCAACATGAGGCTTTGATTGTGCTCACAGACAAGGACTGGGTGAAACCCAAGCGGTTGAAGACGCACGAGGCCTTTTGGGATGTGCACCCAGACCTTGCTGGGTCCAAAGCAGCGAATCTGGCCTTGAAGGGGCGTCTTCCTCCGGATGACCTGGACGTGCTGAAAGAGTTCTTCGTGGATGCCGTGGGTATTCCGGAGAGCCTCACGCAGCAAGACCTGGAAGCACGCCTCCGAGTACCATTGAGTCAGGAGCAACCACAGCACAGCAGCTGGCAAGAAGGCTTTGGACTGGACGACTTTGAGGATTTTGCCACAGTCCGTCACGGTCAAGGTGTTCTGGGTCCGAGTGCAGGAGAAGATGACTTCTTTCAGCCTTCTGATGATGTACATCGAGGAGACTTCGAACGAAGATCTGCAGGGTACCAGTCACAATCGGGTGAGCCTGGACAGGCGGCACACTCAGGACACAGTGGCTTTGCGGCAGCAAATGCGGATCAGCAGGCAGGAAGGTTTGCGCCTGAACCCGAAGCAAGGCAAGATGGTCCACCAGAATTTGGGGCAACAGGCAGTGCACGTAGTGCAGATGATGCCACTGGGCCAGAAGAGAAAGCGCCAATTGCAGAAGGACAAGAGGAGCCGGAGGAGCATGAGGAGGAATTTGATTGCGATGGCGAAGATGCAAGGGATCCCTACAAGGTTCTCGGTGTCAAGCAAGATGCAAGCGATGCAACTGCTCTTCAGGCCAAAAGGCCACAGCCAGCAACTACACAATCTATGCCAGCAGAGGCTGCTCCAAGTGCTCCTGGGCCATCAGGAAAGAGAAAGATCAAACGGATTTCAAAGGAAAAGTACAATGAGCTCTTGATTCAGCTAAAAGAAGCCGAAGATACGGCCAAGATGTGGTATGATGAGGTGGAAGCGGCTCGTGAGCAACTCGAGGAAGCTGAAGCATTGCGGGATCGCTACTTGCGGATCTTGCAACAGTGCTATGATCGCACATCTCAGCAAAGTTCAGTACCAGTGGACCTTCATGCGGCCAAAAAGGGGCTGTAGGAAAAAAACAAAACGATGATAGACAAGAAAAGAAAACACACCTCAAAATAAAAAAGGGCGACAGCGCTGTCGTTTATGTGCCTTTGCCATTTCCATGGAACAGGTGCAACGATATTCGGTTCATTTCAGTGTTACATAAAACATGTCAAAGAACATGAGAAATGACAGGCACGTTCGGTGACAACGAAACGAAGTTTCAGTTTCAACATCCTTGACCAGCAGAAGAAATTCACCATGCCATATAGTTGTCGCATTGATGCGGCCACTGCTGGCCTGCAGGCGGCACTTAGTTGCTGCAGGATGTCCATTTCATCGTTTTTGTATTGCAGCAGGCTTGCGGCAAATCGCGATGTGGGTGTCGGCCCGAGTGTTTGTGTCCAATGATTGGGCAACATTTAAATGTATTGGAAATTGCTTTTTAACAACAGCTTCCACTCCATCCGCGCGCATGGTCTTCTTTCGTTTGATTCCCTTTATTGCAGTCCATTTAATTAATTTGGGTTTCATTTCTCCTTTCATTTGTTTTGTATTCCTGTTGAAAGTCTCTGAGTTTGTTTCGACATATCACCTACTTGCAGCTTGCGGTCCGCTGATGTTATGTTTGTGGTTTTGTGAATCGAGTTGTGTGTTATGGACGGCCGTCTTCAATGCAATGGGACGTTCTGATTGCACAGAATGGTGGACCCATCACCCAATGAAATTTGATTCTGTGTCCCAACACTTCGCACCAAATAATTGAAGGAACCTTTCAGCATGAGGCACCTATCTTGTCATTTTGCACCATTGCAAACAGTATTGCAGCGAAACTGGCCAAGGCGAGGCGCCTGGGCGTGCCACACTTGTGGCCATCTCGGGTCAAGGTGTGGAGATGCTGAATCTGAAGGGTGTTTGGCAGTGGATTGTGGTCACTACGTCATTTACTTCTTGCAGGTTTTCTTCCTTGCCATCTTGACGTCCGTCTTCAATTTCAGTGTTTTTCAATACTTGCATAACGCCAGGGCCTCAGATTTGGCACACAAAGACTCAGATCTTGGTTCACACAACTGGCTTAGAACTAGATGCGGTGCCAGGCCAATGTTGCGTACCTCAACTTGTCCTCACCAGCATCGGAAGAGATCGTTTGCAAATTGCCGCGGGACGCTGGGTTTGCTGATGTGTTGGATATTTGATGCTATTTGAATGGAGGTGCTGAAAAAGAAGCAAAGGCAAAAGGACACACCTTAGCAGCGCTTGTAAAGTTAGATGACATGTGGCAAAACGTTATCAACTTCTCTGTTAACACGTATCATAATTTGACTATCATTTGTGAATCGGAAGTTTTGCAGGAAGAATGCTCTACCAAACCTGATCCGGCAAGTTGCACAGTGGACTTGGAAGACCGCCGCTTTTGGAGAGGTGAAGTTTGGGCAAGCTGGAAGGTTGTGACGACTGAAGGAAGGGGCGACTGACGACACTTTTGTGCCCCTTTCTGGTTGCATCTATTGTATAATGTATGGAATATGTCAGAACATGACTTGGCTGAAATTGCCTACGGTACCCGGTGCATTCTCTGTTTGACATGCGACTTTGCGAGCATTTCCAGGACCCTGCGAAACTGAAATGCATGTTCACAAAAGCAATGGCAAGTGACGTCAGACCGTCAGACTGCAATATATTTTAATAGATGTCACGATGTTCTTCGTGCAGAATTTATCATACGTGTTTCACATGGGGAACTTTAATATTTTCCACTCCTCCAGGGCATTCTTGACACACATTTGGGCAGAGTACATAATTCTGTATTGCGGGGTGCGCGGAATTGGCGTATTGACATCAAATTTATTTATGCCATCTCCACAATTTTCCATCTATTTCATATCGAACGCTACTGCCTTCCATCATGGCCAGGTCTCAATTTGACGACGCCATGTCCGATTCTACCAGATTCTCTGAAAGGCAGGGCCTGTGCAAATCGCGGTTTTTCTTACGTTTTTCTGACGTAACACGTAGAAATGCATGAATTTCAGCGAACTTTCCAAGTCACTTGCTGCCAGCAAGAAAATCGCTCGTTTGTCGGGACAGTGCGTTGCAAGAAAGGTGAAACCTGCCGAAATCCATGGCTACCATTGCGTGCGGTGTCTGGAGATTTGGGGAGCTTGCACACAGTGAACGTGAGTTATGACCTCAGGATACTTCAGGTCATTAAATGCTATCATGCCATGATGCCCACGAAGTTTGCTATGGTTCCCGAGTAGTTGGTATTCAGCAGCGGCTTAGGCGTGCATCCTTTCCGACTTTGGAGCATCCTCTTCCTGATCCTGACATCTCTACTGAGTCTTGCCATCCTCATTCATGACTGCTGTGGGTGTCAAACCTAGCAACGTAGGGATTGTTGACCTGGCTGTCCCACAAAGAACCTGCTCATGCAGCAGGACCTGGCGCTGCTCGAAGAAGACCAGCGGCCTTTCATTCTGTCAACAACCCATCTTTTTTTTCCCCAAAAGTAGGACCCATTGAATCGTGCTTGAAAATTGCTGGTGACCTCTTTTTGTCTGCAACTGGAGCAGCTGGCTCAGAAACATTCAGAGACATTATTACTCTTGTCCTATTCCGAGGTCAATTCCAAACATGAAGTATGCTACTCCATGCTTGTGGGATTGCCTGACGTGCCCATGTCTTAGCCAGGCATCAATTCTTGCATATGAGGTCCATCCTGCAGGTAAAAGCGCCAGCAAGTAGCATTGACACAGAGCTCCAGTTGCTGGCAACCAAACCCACACAGTTTGTTACCTGTTATCATCTCCTTTATGCATATGGATACTGTCATATATTGTTTGGTTGCCTGAATGGCAGATGAGCTGCTAATCGCAGTTGAGGTGTCCGAGGGCGACTTCGGGCAAGATACATTTGGTCCCAGAACCGGTGCTTCCTTGCAGTTCTAGTCGCATGCCCGGCAAACTGTTCCAAAGATGTGTAGGGACGGAAGAGCAGGCGTTCTATGATATGATTGGACATGGCATGATCTAAATATGATGTAACCAGAGTATTTTTTCCCAAATAGCTTTAGCTATAGGGGTTCTTACTTCAAATGTAGAGGTGAAGGTTCGCAGATTTTTTGGATTCGTTTTCCGGGGGACTGTCGGGCAGGGTGTCGTCCGAGGTGTCGTCTGAATGTGTGTATGGGTGAGTGTTCGCAGATTTTGATTGGTGTTGTCGGAAGTGTCGTCTGATGTGTGTATAGGTGAGGGCTCGCAGATTTTGATTCGTTTTGGGGGGGCTAGCACCTATTCTTACTTTTGTTTTGAACACTCTGTTTCTATTTATGTTTGTTTCTTGCCTCAAATTGAAAATTTTCTGTATAATTTTGAATATGTTTAACAAATTGCGGAAATAGCTCCATGGTATTTGGGGTCTATGCTGGTGTAATCTGTTTTTTTTTGCAGGCCGTTTCGAAGAATACCCCAATACCATCCCATACCCCCAAACCCAACAACGAACGCAATCCAAAATGTTCATTGGTGCACAAGACAACTTCACAGACACAGCTTTCAGCTGAGCACAGACCTCGCTGTTGAAGGGTCCTACCCAACACCTAGGTGATGTTGTGGTCGCTGTTTCAAGCCGTGGCATTCATGGTGGTGAAGCCATGCTGGATTTGAATCTTTGGGTGGTGTTTACTTGTCCAGATTCTTGACGGGGTTTTCGAGCAAAGCTGATGGCAATCGCAGACCATGCGCCAAAATACGCCATTCGTTTTTGGTATCCCTTGTCTTTTTTGAACTTGCTTGCTACATGGCCAGGTCATGTACCCGTTCTCTCTGCTGGTATGTTCAAAGCTTGGGTTGCAGCATGGTGAATCAGATGGGGTTCCTTGGATGGTGCTGTTCATGTTCAGTTGTGCTAGTTCCAGGCATCTATGCTCCAGTCAAGATGTCGCGCATCATGGTGGATGTCCTAGCTGGGAAGTGGAAGCAGTTGTGGCTGTTCTGGCTCCTGAAGCCGAAGCTACAAGGACTCAAAATAAGAATGGATAGAATGGTGGATGGTGGGTGTTTTGACAATATCCGGTTTTCAGCATACTTGGCTTGATCTGAAATTGCTGCAACAACCAAAAAATGATGCCAAGCCGCTGTCCCAGGCTATCATTCTCTAAACTGATGCAACCCCTCACCTGTGAACACTGACGGCATTTTTGGGTGGACATGTATTGGCACCGTTTCTGCCAAGGTCTTCCTTTCCTCGGTCCTATGCATCTTGTGGTCAGTGGTTTTCATGCTAACCACAGCTCTGGTTGACACTCAGCCGTTGGGAACTCAGAGTTGAGAATGTGCAGACCAAACTGTGTCTCAGTCACGATGCTGTCAGGTACGCAGTGCTGTGGGGAATCTCCGAATCCTCGGTGAGCTGCCTCTGCCTCTGTCAGTTCCCTTTGAGCAGGCACCATTGGGCTCTTATTGATCAAGGGACTTTAGTACTACAAAGTGGGGTCACATTATGTGACAGTTTTCTGTGTATCTCCCCGGCATTGTTACTGTTAATGGAAATGTCAACGCATTGCTAGTGACTCCATGACGCAATTCTCCGTGACATGCTGCTCTCAACATGCCACCCGACAGGCCTGTCGTTCTACGGGTCTTGGTCCTTGGGACGGGTGTGTCAGGAGCTCAGCACTTCAGCACTCTTCACATTCGACAACTAATGGGCATCATTTCGCGGCCAATTCATATACGCTTTCACCCTGGAACTTCTCTCTTCAGTGTTCTTAAATCACATTGTGGCAGGGTGAGGTAGGTGCGCAAATGTGTTTTGAGTTGAAATGTTAGCAAACTGCAACACGTTAGGTTAAAGATGCCAGAACAATGTTAGATTTTGGCTCAAATTCAGGCATTCCAGTTCTGACTTTTGATATCCGTTTGATGTTGATATTGTCCGATGAGGACGACCTATGCTGTCAGCCTGCTCAGGTGTTGGCACTCCATCAACCTCACCCTTCGTGCCCTCAAGGGGCTTCGAAGAGCACAATGGGCTAACATGTCCGGCACTCGTTTTTTCCCATTGCCTGAGATGGACAAAAGTCAATGGGTCAGCAGCCTGCGTGCCGCGTCCAGGTTCAGTGTGCTCTATGCTGTTCCTGTAGAAGCATTTCCTGTTGTGTGGGAGAGGCCCCAGGAGCTCGGCGTGCATGGTGAATCATGGTGAGTCTAGGAAGTCAGATGATGAGATGACGTACTTACTGTTACTACTGTATTTACTACATAGATCTTGCTAGATGTTGCTGGATCCAGGAGGCTGGTGTTGGGCCTATCCGTTGGAGAAAAGAGGGTGAGGCGCAACATTTTTCCTGCGATCTGTGAGGTCAATGCTTTCTTTTGACAAGTTGAGTATGGCTGCGGTGAAGTGGAGAAGCTTTGCGGATCCTGATAGGCTGTGCAGTCCGAGCCTGCTTTCGACCCCTTCTGCCTGATGGACTGGGGCAACAGTAGCCCCTGCTGTTGACAAGCGTACACAGAGCACACAAAGACATCTTCTCATTTTGATCCAGGATTATTGCTGGGACCCAGAAACCAACTCAAGAACAGAAACTTTTCTCAATAGAATCCATGCTGTGGGGTATCCACCAAGTGAACGATAGAGTACTGAATTGGGCAAAGTATTCTTCCACTCTCATTGGAAATTTGCCGGAAATTTGCCTCCAGGATGAGCAACCGGAAAGTGTCCGGGGAAACTCAGCTGACCTTTCCCAGCCAGCAATGTCAGGAACTGTTGGGATCGAGGCTTGGACCCGTGCCATCATTGCACCAGTGCCGGTGAAGGTGACCCGGGATGGAAATTTGGTCAGATTTAAGTTTCTGACCTTGCCGGTCTCAGCTGTTTCCCAACTGCAGGATGATTCGCGTCTTACTGCCAGTGGCCTAGAATTTTCAGTTTGTTGGAAGAGTTTGGAGGATTCCAAGGATTTATGCTAAACAAGCATTGACAACAGCAAGGCTTCAATTTTGTGCCTAGGTTTGGGAGCCATATCTTGGTACCTTGGATATGGAGATTGGTGTGGAGCTCTGGCGGAAATGATCTGAATGCAGGATGGAATGAATACCAGACAGTAACATTATTGTGGAATTTGTTTCAGCGAAAATCTGTGATTTCATGATGGGCAAGGTTGGTGTGGATTTCCTCGTCCAGTCGGTGGAGAAGCAGCCTCAGTGTGAATTGATGTATGGCAACAAGTTCTGCGGGAGAAGCTGCGATGCCTATTCCCTAAATCGCAAGTTGATTTGTTTCTGCCCCAAGGCTTGGGAAAAAGATTGCTCGGACTATGAGAGCGACAAGCTGAACACCACCGATGTGGAGCTTGAAACGGCCCAACCAGTGCGCACCCTAAGGGTGTTTCCGTGCGCGGGGGAGGGGTGCCCAAGATCCCTCGAAAAACGCCCCAACTCACAGAGGGATTTGCTTATGCCTGACGACAAGGAGTTGCAGTTCACTATCTCAAATGGCACCTTGCTTAGCGGCTATGCTGGAATGGGAGCTTGGCATAGCTTGGTAACTTCATAAAACCTGATCCCACCTGGCACACAAAGAATCCTCGCCCCGAGGCAGTGATGGACAAAGCAGTGGCCAGAATGGCAAACAAGGCTGGCTCGCGGGCAGTGATATGATATTGGTCGACTCAAAGGATGCGTAAAATGTGGGTAGCACTTGGTAAAACCGCCAGGAAAATGGTCCCGGAAGGCGCTCCCCGAGCGTATTGGTGGATGGCAGGGATTTGCTTGTGATGTGCCACGACATTCTGAGGTCAAACCACGTCCTCCTCCAATGCACAATTTGCACCTGGAAACAGATGCTGGCGAGGTTTTAGCCTCAACTTCTTTTGCTCCGGGTTGGGGTCTGGAGTTTCCCTGGTTTTGGCGATTCACTACTTTTCTGAACATAAGTGCCAGATCATGAGGCAAATACGCAAGACATGCCTTTGCTATCCTTTTCTTACGTATACATCTGGGTACATCTGGGTACGAAATGACTGGGCAACAGTTGCAGCACCAGGGCAGTGAGGAAGACCAGCCGGGGCTCTGAGTGAATATCACCTAGTGGCCGTTTTCGCTTGCCCTGGGGCACAGAGTTATAGAAGCAACCATTTGTTGGCATTTTTTCAGCCATCCCCACGTGTATATATGGTAACCTTGGGAATGTGCTGCTGCAAACTCCAAGGGTACTGTAGTCCCTCCGACCAATGAGGCATGAGTCTCTCAGAGACTGGGAAGCAGACAGTGTAAACAGAAGCAGGCGGGAGGTGTTGGGCAGATTCAGTCCAGTGGATGACACAAGAGGCACTTAAGCGAGGTCTCCCTACCTTGAGGGTACAATTTCATAGCATGAAATCGTGTGCTATCTCCTGCATGCCCGGACCTTTTTGCACCTTAGCAGCCTACTTTCAAGTGATTTCTTCTAGCGTTCAAAGTTGATGCTTTCAGATGTTCCTCCTGCCAGGCCCAACTCGTCCACGCACATGTATATTCGACGCCTATCAGATGCGCAGGGTATCTTCCACACTGAAGGTTGGATGAAAGAAGGGTTCCCATTTGGCCCTTCGCACCCTGCCGGAGTTCTCATGTTTTGGAAAAAATGAGCGAAAATGACGTGAATTCCCAGATCCAAAATTCAATCTTTCTTCATGAGCCAGTACTGAGCATACTGAGCCGTCATTTTCTTCAAGAAGTGGCAGACAAATAGAAAATAGCATTTGTGTTCGCCCTTCAAGCAAAGTACGAAACGCATCCAAAAAGCCTCTTTGCGACCCGGAGTTGTGCAAGCTGCGCTGTGTGCCAGACAAGCGGCCACCCACACCAGCCCGCATGGGTTCGTTGGGACCGTCAAGACAACACAGTCCTACAGATCATGGTGCAGGTGCGCCCAGCAAGCAGATGTCTGGCTAACAGGTGTCTAGATAGAAAATACCAAAGGTTGACTGTTAAAAATATGTGGTCAACTACTGTATTAAATTACTTTCGGAACAGGCTTTGCAAGGCCTCTTTTTGGGATTTGGCTTGGCCCGGAAAATCAACTGAATTGGCCATTGCCCCAATCACCCTGCTCAAGGCCAAGCAACTGCCAGCGTCATTGGGCGCAGACAAACCACGCCCGTGGGTCAAGTGGCATCTGTCTCAGTGTTGGAAGATTCTCTTCGACCGGCCGTTGTCGATTCATTCCCACCTTGGAGTATTATGGATGATTCGATGATGAAGAAGAAGAAGAAGAAGAAGAAGATGATGATGATGATGATGATGATGATGATGATGACAACGAAGGCGATGATGACGAGGATGATAACGGCACACATACATGCACATTGCATTCACATCTGATATAATCTGTAGAGTCAATTTGGCAGACAGGCGTTCGACAGATACCAGCTGCATAATGTGAAGCTCAACCAGCTACTGATAAATCTCACAGAAATCCCACGTGCACACAATCTCTCCAACGGAGGATGCTTTGCCCTCTTTGTTTGCTGGCGGGAATACCAATCCTGGCGACATCTCCGCTGCACAGGCACGCGGCACAACGTTCCAACGTTTGTGCGTGCAGCATAGTAAGTCCAGAACCCCACCGCCAGCTGCGTTGCAGGCTTCCTCTCAGGATGAGCAGCCTTTTCTGGTGTGAGGGGCATGGAGCGGACACCAAAGAATTGTGATCCGCAGCTCTAGTGTGCGATGGGGTCTTTCTAAGAAATGAAAGATGCAAAGGAATTCTGAGACCAATTCTGCATAGTTTTGCCTTAGCCTATGGGGCACCATTTGAAAGCTTTACAGGAAGACCATTCACAGGCTCAACACCTGCTTCGCCGGTGCCTTGTTCTGGCACAATGGCCTTTCCCCCTACAGCGAAGGCCTGTGGCAGTGCTAGCAGTCCTCTCTGGTGAAAAATGCATGGTGGGGAGGAACTCAAAGGTTGAAATGGGTCCCAGAAGCAGGCTTCTTCTTACTGCATGGCCTCCAAGGAAAAACTCATGAGATTCATGTGGCATTGGGATTCCTATGCGCAGGAGTTCTGTGTAATCCATTGTGATTGCTGCATTCCTTTTCCCGCAATACTTGAGGGTGCCAGCGTTCCAGTTCCGCCAATGCTCCACGGGAGACCTTGGTTCCCGGTTCCACCATGGCGAGTTTCCTAAGTGAACAACGCGGCAGTGGCATCCTTTTGTCCAGACCTCAGAAGTCTCCCAGAGTCCCCAAGCGTATGACCAAAAGGGTGCACTTGGACTACCGAGGTCCACACACAGACTTTCCAAAGTGGAATCCTTTCAAGCCCTTCAGTTTGACAAAAAGCCTAATGCACCAGCTGTGTGGCCAGCAGTCCTCACCAGTGCCATGCACAGTGTCAGTGGCCAGCTTAGACATGGTGTGACGCAATAGGAGGTTCAAGATCATGACAGTAAGAGATCTGCAATGTAAAGAGCACATCCCAAACTGATGACCATGATGAATACTTTTGCTGCGATGGCTAAGGCCTGGGTGCTGCTCTGATGAGTTGGATAGAGGTGTGTAAAGAGGTAGTGGGTCAGGACCGTCCGGACGTGGAAGTGGCAGCACAGACCTACTACGGGCGCTTGCTGGCGGTGAACGGAGTGTGTGAACTCGTCACTAGCCAACTGGTCGGCGTGGTAAGCGACAAGCATGGCAGGCGCCCCGTGCAGGTGGCAGCGCAGTTGGGACAAGTGCCTTGGAGTTTTCAGAGCCAAGAAAGAATCATAATGTTAACATTATCCAGCCAAAGTACAGGTTCAAAAACATCTAGCGATTTCCAAGTTTGCAATCACTGGGAGTTGAAGTAGTTGTTACACATCCGCTCCAAGGTAGTTGACTACACGCTGGCTGCAATTTGTTTGCCAACCTTTGGACTTATCCCCCAACTCAAAGGGTCCTCCGCTTGGTATGCGCTCTTCGTCTCTCGTGGAATTGCGGGCTTGCTGGGAAACTACAAGGTGAGCCTGCAGCCACTAAGCTGCGATGGATCTCAGTAGGCCGCGGAAGTTGAGAAGCTGTTGTCATCAACAAACTTCTTGGTTACAATGGTTGTCATTTTGCACCCTAGTCAATCTACAAGCAGATGCTCAGAGAATGTTGAGTCTTCCAGGGAGACTTTAGATGCCTTTAGTGCTCAACACCAAATTTCTTTTGATTTAGATTTAGATTGCAGGCACAATTTGCACTAAGCAAAGCTAGTTTTGCAAAGGGCAAGTCAGAGCGAAAACGCCCATGCGACTTTAAGACCACAAGGTCATACACAGCAGACATCTCCTCAGCTGAAGAATGCCCAGTGCGCATGGCATATCTTGGCGGAGGGATTGTTGTGGGAATGTGTGGAGGACGGGCTGGACACGTTTGCCCTTTACATTCTTCACAACTGAAAGAATGTATGGGCGGTCTGGACGGCATGTTTGCATTTCGTTGATGGGTTGGGAGTCATTGACCTGGTCCAGGAGCGATTGTCGCAACTAGTGTGAAATTGGCGCATTTCTCTTTTCGCGCGAGCTTTGTGTTCGCCACGCTCATGAATATGGCCATCATTGGCGTAGCCACCTGGCTGCCATTTCCATGGTGACCGCCCTGACCCGTCACCAATCCAAGTGGCTCTAACTGAGGTCATGACAAAGTGGCATGAAATCGCGCCACGGAAAGACTACGCTTGGCGTGACCTAAATCCTTTTGCCAGTGTTCATTTGCTAGGCATCAATAAAGCAATGGCTTCTTGACTTCACAGACTCACACTGGGCATGGATGGAGGGCACATGGCACAGGCCATAACCTCAAAAACACACCAGACTGACATGACATCTTGGGTGGCAGACATGGCAGGGCTGCAATGAGCGAAAATGAATGAAAATGAATGATCACAAATATCATTACATTATCATTACATCCTTTTCATATCAGGCTCTTCGAGTCTTTGGCGTGAGTCAAGTTTGATAAGTTTGCGTAATGGAACTTGATTGATCGATGAACCAGGCCCATAGGTTGGTTGCCAAGCTGAGGTTATGTACTCAATATTGGTCTTCCTCAGTGCCTTTTCGTTGAACATGTTCTCCAGCACACTCCTCACCTACACTACGACGTTTCTCAAGATGTCGGAGGCAAATTTCTCAGCACTTCTTCTGATGTGGACTCTGGAATCTGCTGCCTGTTTAGGACTTGTGCAGCCGTTTCTGGTGCGTGAAGTTGGCGAAATTGCAACATTGCAAGTGTCCTTCGCGTGCATGATTGTTTTCTATATTCTCTTCTGCTTGCTGACCGCTGATAATTCATCATATGCATCTTGCCTGCACATTGAGGGCACAATTGCCAGTGGCCAATGCATCCAGTCCTGAAGGTGTCACACTGCTTGACTAGGCCCCGACTTTCTCATAGCTTTGGCTCCCTTGGAGCAGCCAAGGCCTTTGTGATAATGATCCTTTTCGCGATGGGCTCCATTTGCTATCCTTTGGCAGTGAGCCTTGCTACGAGAGAAGTACCGCCGGAACTACAAGGTAGTTTGCAGGGAGCTGCTACTTGGTATGTTTTTTCTGTGGGTTTCAAGGGTTTCGCAATTTTTTTCATCTTTTGTGGGTTTTTGCCGATTTTTTTCAAGCTCCTTGTGTTTCTTTTTCATATTGTCCGCTGGTGGCCAAAGATCCAGGTTTCTGTTTTAGAGACACTCGCAAAGATCTTCGCTCCTGTGCTGGCTTCCGATGAGCCATGGTGGCAGTTAGAGACTTGTAGCTTCCGGGTTCACTGCATTTTTTGATCTCATGGTTTTTGATTTTTAATCCTACATTCAGATAATCGAGCCTTATTCCAGCTCATTTGATTCAGGTGATCATCCCGGCGTATGACGAGCCAGGCCAATTCTTTGGCATGGTTTACCTGGTGGCAGGGCTGTTGTTAATCCCCAGCATTTTGCCCTGCCAAGCACTTTACAAATTGACATCACGGATCGATCCGGAACGTACTGTGATGCTAGAAGAGATCAGCGGGTAAAATCCTGCGAAAGTTGATGGCAAATGGAGCAGAGCAACAAAGGGTGCGTAAAGGCAGGTGACAGTGTGCCGCATGGTGTTTGTAAGCTGGAGAGATGAAAGGCAACAATGGTGCCAAATGCTAAGCTGGGGGGGGGCAGGACGGACCCAAAAATTGGAAGAAGACATTGAGAATGCATGGCTTTGACGGCCTCGTAGAGCTGCGGCAAAGACAGACTCAGCCACACACTTGATCACACACACACACAATATCAAACGAACACAGCACTCTTGTTACAGTTGTTTGTCATTTTTCTTTACCTGCAGGACAATCTCGACTTAAGAACTCTGCAGCTAAGGGCTACTGCAAGACACATAGACACGCACAGACACACACACACACACAAACACCTCAACAAACTCATACACACACACAATGTATGCCCGTGTCCCCTTGCAAACCACAATCAGTCAACAGTCAACTGTAAGCAAGCCGCCTTTCAAATTGGATTCATTTCGTGATAGGTCATAGCACACTCAGAATCGAACATGTAATTGCGACAGCTGGCCATGTTTGCTGTGGAAGCCTTAGTTGGCAGCTTGAGGGGTGGGATTGGCCTCGGTGCTGTCAAGCTTGGAGTGTGATGCCCTGAACAGGTGCGGCTTGCTCCACTTAGCCTTGTGGCACGCAGGTCGCTGAACAGGAATGCCAAGAAGTCAAAATTTCCCTGGACAGGTGATATTCGTTGCAGAAGATCCTAAATTATGATTTCATATAGATGGAGATTGATACTGATATTTATACTTACTGTAACTTATACTTGTACTTGTACTATCTTGTACTGATAGTTGACTTACAGCTTGAATAAGGTCAATTTGGTGCAAACTATTCCACTTGGAAGTGTCCAGGTCAAAAATAACTCATTCCTCTCTCCCTTGGTCAATCAGCACATCGACCAGGTCGGCACGACTGGCAACGCCAGGGTTGAAAGGCTGGGGCTATGTGGAGCAAACTGGATCCGTGTTCGAAGGATCAGATCTCGAATATCAAAGGCAGTTGGATAAGCAAGCAGCCCTTGATGTTTGGGCCATCATAAATTTTTTGCCATGATTTGGTTACTCCAAAACCCAAGGATCCCCTTGAACAACCAGCGCTTAAACTAAGAATGCCCCTTTCATGGTGTCGAATGCTTCGGGTTGTGGGTGGCCAGAAGGTTTCCATTGGAATTGGAGCTGTGTGGTGCAAAAGCAGGACAGTCGACGGTTTTTTGAATCCATGAACTCCAGAGCTTAAACCCAAGTGTCCAAACAAGTGGAATGTTGTGACCATGTGAACCAACTAGTTCCTCGAAATTTCAGATCTTTTGTGTGTTTTAAAGATGATTTAGATTTCTTCATTGGAACCATGTTCAAGAGACCTGGTTTGCAGTGATGAGGACTTTCAACAGCGCAGCATCGTCTCAGTGATTCAAAGGCTTACTAGCTCAAGTGTGATCGATTGTCATGACAGCTGATGCTTTGGTAAGCATTCTGGTTGCAGACATTGATATCCAGTATCTAGACTGTTAGATTTTTTTGGAACAATTTGGAACAATTTGGAACCATGGGTACAGTAGATGACTGATGAATAAGCTTGTAGAAGCCTGTACATGCCAAACTCATCTCTCACAGTTGATCGTTTGGTTTGGCGCTCCACGGATTGCTGGGAGCATTGCGGCAGGCTGCCAGCACTGCGCATGGAGGGCCTTCGTGCCACAGCTGAGCCGAAATCCACGGTGCGCTTGGTTGGAGACGAGCGTTGGTGCATCTCTTCCTTGATCAGAGCCGTGTTTTACGTGGCACCGCGTGGCACCGTTCAGTCTGCAGGTGCTGGGACCAATGTCTCAACAGGCCCTTGGGCAGGGATAGAAGTTGCAGGATGCCACCCAACACTGGTGCCTTGATGCACGTGGGCCTGAAGCAGGTCCGTTTTGCAGGCCGAAAACTGGGCCTGAAGCGAAAGCGAAAGAACGTGTGCCTGGCACCCTTGATCTTTCGATCATTTTACAATGTGGAAGTCGTATAAACGTTTGAGGAAAAGGCTGGTAGGCCTGACACCCCTAGATCACCGTTATATACAGTATATCTATAATGGTATGGTATGAATACATAATTATATCATACATACACACAGAGAAAATGAATTAAAATGCAATGAAATTGACGTGAGAAATCCCTCCAGCCCTCCAGCCGTCACCTGATCCTGTCGCCAGTCGAGAACTCGGACTGTTCACCAGAAGGCGACTTATCCTGGTGAAGTCGTGGCAGTGGACCCCCCCAACTTCGCATTGGATATGGTCCATGCGCATCATACTGTTTGATGTTTGTTTACTTGCTTTAATTTTGATATTTTGCAAGCTTTCATCATTGCATCGTATTTTCACCTCGAGAAAACTAGCGGCCGGGTCGGAGACCACCCCGTCCAGGGCCTTGGCAAGCGCATGGAGATGTGTTGGCCAGTTCACGACATGTATCGCATGAGAGTCCCGATGCAGGGAGACCCAGCTCGTCAAAGATGGCAATTCACAGAGATGCACACACTTGAGATACACACACTAGAAGCTTTCAGGAAGTGTGCTGATCTTCCATGTGGGGTTGAAGACCAGCCCAGCCAATTACTGTAAGACTTGTTCAAAATTAGCCTTGCAGGTACGAAAATAGCCGACGGCATGTCGGATCCTCAGATTTTACAGGAAGTGTTTGCGCTCGCTGCGGCATATTATGCAGACAGTCAGGTGATCTATGATCATCGGATGAAGAAGTGGATGGCATGGTTCTTAGCAACCCAAACAAACCCAAAGTGATACATGAGTCCATGGTGACGTGTGCTTGACATATATCCTATGCAGCTTCGTAGTTCAGATCCACTCCCCCCAATCCCCCCCAACTCTGTTGCTGGACAGCTAGTTGGCTTACCATCCTCTATGCTTTCTTTCTCAATGATTGTTTTTGGCATCTAATTCTGATTTGTGGCTCTTGCTCTTCAGGTCCCAATGTTACATGTTCATAACAATTATTTTGAACTCATTATCAAATATTGTCAGGTTTAAACATCTCAATCCGATATGATTATCTCCGAATTATGACAATCTTAGGTGATGTGGTACAGAAACGGCATGCAGGCCAGAGTTGCAAAGGGATTTGGGGCCAGCTTTTCACCAAAAAGGTCTTGAGAAAGAAGCACTGACATGAAGGTCATAGCAGACGTGTACTTTCATTTTCTTTTTGGAACAGTAGCTCTTTTCTTTGATTTGCGACAATATTGTCTGGGTTTCACTTCATATGATATGTTTGTTGTCTTATTCAGATACATGATGATACATGCTGAATTTGTCACTGTTTGTCAATTTTGATTTGGTTGTATTGACTTGAATTGAACCATTCAAGCGCTATACACAGATGTTACGCGAGATAGCTGTCAGGTACATCTTTTCGATCATGTTAGAATGGGCAAGGTATATCAAGTGCTGTAGTGGGTGCCTTTTTGGAGTACAAGACCTTTGGTACGTTGGAAGGTTCAAGACTCGCCAGTCAGCTCGCCATTAAACTGTCAGGTTTTCAGATGGTTCGGCGCGAAGGGCAGCAAATTTGAGTCAGGACAGATGGGGGTCAGACTATTGACATACACATATAATATATATATATGTGTAATCATGCGTAATATATATAATATACAATGAAATATAAACGTAACGCATATGAGCTTTAAGCTTTGCTCCATGAGCTTGGACATTTCTAGATGTCATGCGGGTTTCATACTTCGAAAAGATCAAGTTTCAGGAAAGATTCCAACCGATCTTCCCATATCTTCCCCCCTTCAACTCCCTCGATCTATTTTTATGCCTCTCTGTGCCAGCTCGAACTCGGGCAATTCTCTTCTTCAAGCAGCTGCAGCTTGGGGGTGTGGATCTCAATAAAAACAACGCGACTCAGAGACAAATCTGGACGTTGCACATGTGGATTTATTATGGTTCATCAGCTAGATGTGCACCATCCAAGATATCCAAGGTAAGCTTGGCACCCCAAAGCCAGACCAATGCCGCAGTGGTGTGAGAGGTGTGTTCTTCGACAAGCAGGTTGGACAGCTGAAGATCTTTCTGGACATGCATCAGAGTTGCGTAAATACAACCGGACAAAAGTGATTTGTTCAGTTTTGTTCATATTTATTTAGCAATGCTACAGGATTTGTTTTGGGACTGTCCAAATCTATTCAAATAAGTCCAAAGATTTTGGGACAGTTTTGATATTCAATGGTAGGAATTTGTTGTTTTTTTTCAGGAGAAGTCTTGGGTTGCCCGGTGGAGCAACTGTGGCATGAAGACCTATGCCATGTTCAACACAGAGGCTTGCGGTGTCCAACACTCCCGAAACGGAGGCATAGTTGATAACAGTGTTAGACAAGGAATCAATTCAGGTGGTACCAAACTTCAAACATCCTATGTAAGTCTGGGAAATGTTCTGAAGACCATGGTTCCAACGCAAGTTTTTTCCTGGCACCGATACTCCTGATTTCAGCTTTGCTCAGGAGATGCCCTTCCAGGAAGCATACAAGAGAGCTGTCACCACTCGTATCCAAAACGTGCCCACTCGGATTTCCCCATGTTTGAATCCAGTTTTCACAATTTGACCGCCCAAGGTACGACAGAATCATCAGTTTTTGCCATGAGCCCAGGATTGGTGTCCATTGGTTGATTCAGATTGATAAAAAGCACATCCAATGGAATTTGATGGTCAAAAGGAACTGAGACGCTGCGGCTTGTTTCACTTCCCTTTTTTTGGGATTGGTTACTGTTACCTTACTCTTTGCTTGAAAATTGGACTGATACTGGAGTGATTCTAAGTGATTTGATGAATTATATGGATTGATGGCTTCAGATTCGATCACAAGATAAATCCATGCAGTCACTTCAGCTCGCCCTTGAGGTTCCAGCGAACGCGCTGGCGGGGTCAGAGAAGACCCCTGGGCGGTCCACAGACATGAGAATGTAGGCTTTTGATGAACAGTAGATGGCCTGATTCAAATGTTGAGAGGTCATGAAAGCAATTCAACAACGGAGCCCTGTCAAACTCATGAGACCTGGAAAGTCGACAAGCCGTTTCTTGTTAGCACAATCTTGCTGAGCGCACTGTGAAGTGCTGCCGCCGGCTACTTGAGCTGATGTGAAAAGACAAGCGCTGTCAAAAAGAACTTGGAACGGCCACACAGACTTACAACGGTACATGCAGGATAGGGTTAGAGTCACCATGGAAAGTCTGGTTCTGTTCGTACTTCCACCGGTGAAGCATCCTTGCAGGTACGTTCCTCTTGTTTTCTTTCATCCTTTGTGCCCCCACTGCCTGCTGCCATGCTTCAGTAAGAAAGTGTTGGTAGACTAATGAAGCTGGAAATTCAAGGAAATTCAATACTGCAGGTCAGCAAAGGCAACTGGTTCCACTACATGTCAACAAGCCACATATCCAGAAAGCTTAAGTTCATTGAACAATAGAGTGGCTCCAGCAACCAGCATTCAGAATAACTCCCTGGATTGTGTTGCGCATTTTTAATTGCGCTTTTTCAATTTGCGCCATCGGCCACTGGTCCTTTGTGGTCGTCTTTCCAATCGAGCTGCACTGCGGATGTGTGGTTTTGGATTCCTTCCAGCTGGTGTGGCCCCTCAGCCTCTCTCGGAAAGGAATGTATCTAAATGATTCCAAATGTAGCTTGTATTCTCATCACACTCAGACTTCATAGGCATGCTGCGAATGAAGCACTGTTTTGAGTTGGCAAGGCAGGTTGGAATCTGCTCAGCATGGGTGCGAAGCTGGTGGGGGCCTTGATGACTGCAGTGGAATTATGTCAAGTCAGCCTTGTGGTATTCATACCAAGGACCCAAACTGAGCCAGTTTGGTTTCCTTGGTTGCCTTTGCTTGTAGTGGTTGATAAATTCTGATGATATCCATTGATACTTTGTGAATGTCTTCTATCATTGGTGTGCCATTTCCATTGGTTGTGTTGGAATCATACATTTTTTCCAAGTGACATTGTAGAGAATCCAACGCCTACTCGGGATATGGCACATTAACCTTCATTGAGTGCCTTGAAGTACATCAGTGTGTTGCCTTTTTCACTCACCCTTAATCATCCTTTCTGCTACTGACATCTACTTATATAACTCATATTGTATAAATGAATAAATGATGCATGCTTACATACCTCTTGCCTATTCACTTTATTCACTTTACCCAAGTTGGATTGGAATCAGACTGTCCGAGTGGGTTGAGCAGGGAATTTTACAATCTGCATCCAGAAGTATTGGGGCTGCACCCATAGGTTCCGTGACATGGTGTCTCAAAATTAGGCACCCCAAAATTTCGGGAATTGAACTAAAATGATCTACGGATACACTTTATGGATAGGACACCTAGATTTTTATGACACCCCAGCCAAGATAATTGTTTTTTCTTCATCGGTACCTGATGAGTCACAACTGATAAATGCCCACCAGGTTGGTTGCTGTGTGTCGTCGGAGTTTGACGAGGTGGTGTTTTCGGGTGATCGGGTGAGGTGCCAAGGCGGCCTAATGCAGAAATAAAACATATCCCCTATGGCAGCAAAGGATGAAACACTCAAACTGTTGTGACTTTCCCAGGGTTGCACGAGGTTGATTTCAAGGTGAACTTATTCTTAATTTATTAGTACCGTATACGTCTATATTTAACTATTTTTTGAACATGTGATTCGAGAATCTTGCTGTCCAACATCGGAGGCCACTGGCGACTTTGGTGATACGTTGAGCAAACCCATTTTCTATGAAGATCTCCTGTGCAGCTGCCATGTGCTTTTGAACGGATCCTGTTTGCTACAAAGATGAAAACAGGACGAATCCAAAGCCGAATCCAACATGTTTCTTTCAGAATTTTGCACAAACCTATGAAATATATATACAAGTGATGATCAAGTGATGTATTTGTTTTTTGGCATTTAGCATTGATCCGCCGGCCCTTCGGAGTTTCAAAATTTCTTGTTTTGCACCCCCTGAGATGCTTGCCAGGAGTGGTCGCAGAGATTCCGCCAAATCCCAGGCCAACATGACATCATGGATGATGCGGATTTCGAGTGAGAGAAAACTTATATTAAAAAAAAAGAAAATAGATTGAAGATTCAAATTTGTTTGGGGTTGGCATATTCTGAGTGGATTTGCCTTGTAGGTCTATGGCAGAAATCCCGTGGCACAGGAGGCCAGGTGGCTTTTTGTTGTGTTTTTTTTTTCGATGCGAATGGAACTGGAATCGCCAAGGCGTTGAGAGGCAGTCAATTCTCTAGTTGCAAGGCCAAAGGCGCGATGTAGAAAACCAAAAAGAAATTAAAAAACTGCCATTTTTTGGCATCAGTAGTTGGAAAAACTCCTGGGCGTTTTTTGTTAAGTTTTTTTTCCTAATTGTTTTTTGGGGGGGGAAGGCTTGTGGAAGGAGTATCACCTCATCAATATATCCAGTTTCCATGACTCCATGTGTTGTGTTTTTTTCGGTGACACCGACAACGGTAGGCCATTTGCTGAATTCAATTGAGAATGACCAGGGCCTTCAGGCCTCACAATCTGCGAAACGCCTGGTGTCCATGTCAGTCACTGAAACCCGGCGTTTCTGTTTCAATATCGTTTCTGTTTTCCCAAAAACTGCAGAGTTGTATTTGGCTTATTTTCTGAAATGCAAAACCCCAAAGCAACATTTTAGAAAGTGGCAGGCATTGAAATAAGCATACGTATATCAGACTCAACCGCTTTTATGCAACCTCAGCCTTAGCCAAGCCCCTGTTAATGTGACAAACACAGCCTGGAATACTACTACTACAATGTGCTGCAAGCAGTGTGAACAACAAGAGATTATGACATGGAGGTATGCTGTAAAGCAGACAAATCTCATATCACGGCTATGGTTCAATCGGGTTCAAACAGTCGAACGCTTGAAATCACATTCCCTAATTTATCTGCTGACCGAGCCTTATTATTCGTGCCTGCGGCCGTGTCGCCGTGAGGAGCCTGGTGTGGGGGTCAGTGAGTCGCAAGATTTTAGCAAGATTTACTCACAGAATTGCATGATCAACAATTCTTTTTCAGCCCTCGTTTGCACTCTCGCCAAAGATCGCAATGCTTTCAGGTGATGGTGGGAAAGAAGAAGGTTGCCAAGAAGGTTTGGGCGATTTTCTCTACGGCGTGTCAACCTCCGGGTGTCAAGGGTGAAAGCATCTAGCTTCCCTTGGCACGCACCTTGCAGGGCAAAGCCAAGCCTAAAACAGAGGAGTCGGCACCTTCAAAGCCAAAAGGGAAGAAAGCCCAGGTGTGATGATTTCCCAAGGGTGCAGAGGTCTATGAATTCTCTATCAAACAGCACGGTGCAATTTTCAGAACTTTCTCATCAAGCAGCTTGTTTGTCATGCCCCTTCCGAAATAGGTGAAAGAGGCTCCCCAAAAAGATGAGAAAGTCGAAAAGAAGGCAGATTCAAAGGCACACTTGGCGGCTGCCCAGAATCTACAGTGCTTGGGAAGAACCTGTCTTGGACAAGAACATGTCAAAACCTGGACCTGCCATAGACTGGCAGTATCTTGCAGTGAAGTCATGTAAGTCTGAACACAGATATGGATGTATGAGAGCTGAGCAAAAGGACCATGAATGAAACGGGTTTACTAGGCGACGACCCTTGCTGTGCAATGAGCAGTCTCAACATGTCTCGGCTGTATACAATTTTTTGTTGTTGCGGGGGCAAACGTATTTTTGATCGTGGTAAAGACTTGGCAAATGTCAAACGTGGAAACGTTCAATTTGCATGCGCAAAATCAAGAATGGAGATGGCTAGAGTTTGGCGAGAGTCAGTGATGTTTTCCAGCTAAGATTGCCATTGCTGCGAAAAGGAATTCAGATCGATCCTATTGCCCCTATTGCATCGTCATAAACGTGAGGTACTGGGTAAGACAACTGGACAAAAAGGCAACATACAGCAACAAAAGGTAAAGGTAAGGAAACAGCAGGTAAAAATAGGTGAGAATAGGCAACATATGAAAACATATTATGGTAACATATGATGACATAGGTAACCTATGGCAACCTAGGGTAACCTACTTCATTTGCTTAAGCATGACTGAAACTGATGGATGTCATGCAGGCTGAGCGGCCTCGAAAGACGAAGGCGAATCGCTTTAAAGAGGCCATGGAAGCCGAAGAGGCAGAGGTGTGGGAACGAATTTTTTCGAA
This sequence comes from Breviolum minutum Mf 1.05b.01, assembly GCA_000507305.1. Lineage (NCBI taxonomy): Eukaryota > Dinophyceae > Suessiales > Symbiodiniaceae > Breviolum > Breviolum minutum. Next base: position 123,606 of record DF239741.1, read on the forward strand.
GAACTTTCATCTGGAGTTGGGCATTGTTTTTTTTGCAATGCTGTATGATGTGATATAAATGTAAAATATGTTATGTATATACGTGAGAGTTGAGCAAAAGGTCCATGAAAGGGGTTTCCTTTGCGTAAGCCTTTGGGTATGCAATTAACAGTCTCGGCTAAAGTTTTTTTCTGACATGGCGAAAGTAATTTTTTTTCTGGCGAAAGTTTTGGCGAAAGTTCATGTACACATGTCTAAATTGCATTGTAGATATTTGTACTTAGTGTTTATTATGTCTATATGTATCATTTTGTGAAAACTATTGGGGGATTTTTCGCGAAAGTTTGGCGAAAGTTTTGCTAAAGCCTTGGCGAAAGACGACCTTCATTTGAAGGCTAGGTGGCCTAAACTGTGGACTTCGTTGTGTCAGAACTGACCGATGAAGGTGAGCAAGNAATGTCTGTATGATGTGATATAAATGTAAAATATGTTATGTATATACGTGAGAGTTGAAGCAAAAGGTCCATGTAAAGGGGTTTCCTTTGCGTAAGCCTTTGGGTATGCAATTAACAGTCTCGGCTAAAGTTTTTTTCTGACATGGCGAAAGTAATTTTTTTTCTGGCGAAAGTTTTGGCGAAAGTTCATGTACACATGTCTAAATTGCATTGTAGATATTTGTACTTAGTGTTTATTATGTCTATATGTATCATTTTGTGAAAACTATTGGGGGATTTTTCGCGAAAGTTTGGCGAAAGTTTTGCTAAAGCCTTGGCGAAAGACGACCTTCATTTGAAGGCTAGGTGGCCTAAACTGTGGACTTGTTGTGTCAGAACTGACCGATGAAGGTGAGCAAGGACCAACATCTTAAAGCAGAACGTAAATGTTTAAGTGCAGCTGCCGCAGAATGAAGTGTGACGAGGGATCAGACGCCTGGAACAGTTTGAGGATATCACACATCCACGTTTTTCTTAAAAATCTTCGCCAACGTGTGCCGCGAAAGAAAAACATGGAGTTCGCGAAAGTTCGGCGAAAGAATTTTTTTTGCGAAGATGGCGTTTTCCAGATGAAAGAATTTAGAACAACCCTCACGTATATACACGGATTTATGGATTGGAAAAGGCGTTTTACTTTAAATCTGATACATGTTTTTTGTAATTGGTAGAAATTGTAAGAAGCTGAATAGGAGCCGGGAGAGGAGACTGAGCCCAGAGGAGTTGTGTTTTTGGGTTGGAAGCTCAGAAGATTTTCGTCTTCGATCTGGGATGATGCAGTCTCAGCTTGGACTTGGAACACAGATCTTGCAGGTCGCATTCCCCGAGGCTTCTTGGAGGACCAGATGAAGAAGTGTCCTACACAGAAAGGGGAAACAGGTGAAGCAACCCTCATTGAAGCATGCCATCGCACAGAATGAAGCGTAGCTTTTCAAAGGGTTTCTCATCATATTCCATGAAAAAAAAAATCATATCTGGTGACTGGCGCCTTTTGGCATCGTTTCCTCCACGGGGCAAAGGTACTTCTCGCAGTTCGGAGAGGTTACTCGCTTTCGCCTCATGCGCTCTCGGAAGACGGGTGGGCCCAAGGCCGGGCCGGGAAGGCAGCACAAGTGAGATTCAACCAACAAGACCGTTGAAGTTGATGGATGAATTTGACACCATTTCAAAAGATATGATCATTTGAATAAAGTATTTGGATGTATTTTGGATACTGAGCTCAGAAAACTGCCACTTGTTTGACCTTGCAAGGTGCATGTTTGCCAGTCTAGAAGGCTTCCCTGTCAAAGGATTAACTTAGCCGAACTTCTTCTTGGTATATTGCCTTGTACTTGATCACCGCTTGATTTCAACAAAACGAGTCATGATAGAACCTGTCAAGAATTTCCAGTGCCCGGTTCCTTCGGTTGATCGGGATCCTTGCAGAAAACCCGGGTTGACCCATTGATTTTGTTGCCAGGGCTATGGCTTCATCGAGTTTCGCCAGGAGAGTGTAGCCAAGATTGTGGCCCAGACCATGCACAAGATTCTTGGCAAAGTTGGTGGAGAATCAGTTGGTCCAGTCCATCAATTGTGGATGCTGATAGAGATTTTATAGACTTGTAGAATCTTATATATAATCTGATAGCTATGGTTCGAAATTCTTCCTGGGATTTCTTGAAGATTGCGCCTTATGGGACCAAGTTACATGATTGGTGACAAGACACTGGTCTGCGAGTTCAAGCCCAAGGAGCAGGCACAGCCGATGATGAGCATGTGCGGATGAATGAATGTTAGATGACGGCTCTGTAAGTGTTGTAGTAGCAAATCTGGTATGAATTAGAAAAGACAGTCCTGTCATGGTTGTTTTTTCAATGTGTTTCACATTTGCAAAATCCTTATCTTTGCAAATTAAGTCAGAAGATCTCTCGAAGGAGGGGTGAATTTGCGGGGGTGATTTGACACTCTGTTGTTTAAGACTTTCGCAACACTTTAGATTAGCATCAACCCAACTAGCCTTTCTCTTGCTGACGATGCTTGACCTTTATGACACTCACGTGCGCCCAGTGTCATAAGCTCTTCAAGGGCTGGCGTGAACACATTCCCGTGCGCAGCTCAGCCTTGGATCGCTGGTATTCGCTGACTGGTAGTCACCGAGTCGCCGTGGACCAAGGACCCGAGACCCGGTCGAAGAGAGAAACAAATCGCTTCGTACAGCCACCGGCCCATGGTGGAGGTCAAATGATGGGAACGTGAGAGTTTTCCGAGAGGTATTGATTTCTCGGATTTCTGGAGACATGAAATTCCAGATTTGTGAGATTTTGTGAGATGAATTGGGTCTGCCGTGTGTATACCAGGTGCATTGAAACAATATCACAATATATTTGTGACTATCAATACTATCTATCAATGTATGTATAGTTTAATGGATGTCAAGAGCTCAAGTGGCACAAGAGATTCTGAGTCAATGCCAGGTCGATGGTCAGGCTGTACCACAGCTGACACAGCAACAGGCACTGGAAACTGGAAAGACCATCGAAATCCCATTTTGATAGGATCAAAATTGGATAGATAGCCATCATAGGATTTAACTAACCGGTGCATGTAAGCTCAACATGGAAAACTAAGCCTGGCAACTAGCAACCTCAACAGTGGCGGACAAAGTATGGTGAAGTCCAAACTAGCAACGACGGTTGGTGAAATTCCCCCAAAAAAATCTTCACCTCGGTCAGATATCATCGGCCATGTTTCTTCCGTGGCGAGCCGAAGGTTCAGCGTAGGGGTTCGCAGAAGAAGAAGCTCAAGGTCGGGAAGCCAAGAGATCAAATGTGGCTAATAGATAGACCGTGCTACTATCCTACTCCTGATATATCCTGATTTGCATAACAGTATCTCAATAGAAATTATGAAGATCTAAAGGGTTGCATGCAACTTTGAGGCCAAGCTCCAAGAGATGGAAATCGACTACGACCTTGATGAAATTCTGGGAGGTGGGGTTTCGACTTCTTGGAATTTCGAGCAGCTTCGAATGCACTGAAAATGCAATGTTCTGCAGGCGGGGTTGCAGATGATGAAGCAGAGGATGGCGAAAACAAGCAAGCATCTGGCCCCACCAAGAAGGAAACCCGGCTAGTGATCTCGAGCGTCACTGACTTGCCTCATTGTTCAACCTTGACTGCTGACACTCAACCCTGAAGGAGCCAGAAGAAAAGACGCAACCCAAAAAGAAGAAGAGGAACCTGGATGCCTTTGGTGGATGTTGTGACTTTAATCGCACAAGCCTGCTGTCGCCACTTCCTTTTTTGACCCCAATGGGTTTTGTTGATGGTTCGATGGTAATGTGATCCAGGCGGACAGCTGCAGCAAGTCATGACCTTAGTGTGAAGTCCATGGGGTCTGGGGAATAACTTAGCAGCCGCTGCTAGGATCACTGCAGCACATCACAAGCAACTTGCAAACTGTGCAACTCTAATTTCTTTGAGGTACTTGAGCTAAGAGTTGCAGTCGCGCCAACAGAATCACCTTAGCTTGGTGAATCAGCAACGAAGCCATTCCAGAACTGGATGTGCTTCGAACAATCCTAAGACTCGGCTGATTGTCGACCCTCGAATCGTATGGTGGTATGGAATGACAGAGGTTGCCAATTCTAGCAGGGTGTTGCTGTATTTGTATGTATTGGTTGTATCAATAGAAATGAACTGTCAATGTACTTTCGAAGGATTGGCTCATCCCTGGCATGCTTTAGGAAACACCTTCCAATTCCAAGGTATTTTGAGCCCCGTTTCATTTGTGTACGATTCGTCAGTCAATTTCACCGAGCATCACAGAGCGATGCGCAAAACAGTTTTTTTGGCCGCCAAGTTGCATCGAATCGTATTCTCAGGCGGCATTTTGCTTGTGTTGATTTTCTCCAGCCATGAGAATTATGGCCCAATTCTCAAAAGCCACCGTATCAACCGGTTTTTCTTAATGCCAGGCTGAACTGCTGCATGTACCTTACAATGCATCATTAGCTTCAGACAACTTTCAAAAGGACGGGGATAAGGGCTGGGGTTGAAGCTCCTGGAGGGGTCGGTTTTGGCGGGGCATCACAACTTTACCTCGAAAGGAGTGGAATTCTCTGAATTTGCTAGCAGATCTGAATCGTCAGGCGGAGAGGCTGGCGTGGGGTCACGAAGTTTCTGAGTATTTGTTGTACCTGACATTTTGTGCATCATCACACACACTCAATTATATACCATCTTTCCTGTCTGTCAACCCTGGGTCGTTGAAACCCACAAACTGCATAAAATACACAGATCTTGCGACATTCCCGGCTGCTTGAAGTTGCATGATTGCGAAAGAATGTCGCCAGTCTCTCCATGGAGTTCAAGCCATGTCCTGAGACTTCACCCATGAGACACAAAGGCTGGGCCGAGAGCACTTTGCCCGTATGGGTCGGGTCTATATAATATAGATATAATATAGTGGTTTTGACAGCTTATAAACGGAGTGCCCCCAGTTAAAAAAGAATCAGTTTTTCCTTACGCGTCACAATTTTTGTTTTTGAAGAACAGACAGCTGGCAGGTGTTTAATCCTTCTTTGCTCGGCCTGGTGAAGGCAAGACACATGGTGACATGTTTTGACATTATGATGAATAAGCTCGATCAAGATATCACAGAAGAACAACGGGTTTCAAATACTTGCAACATCCAAACATTTGATGAGGCTACACATGTTGAAACTTAGCTGCCAAGTTAACTGATACAAGACTTGGAGTCCTTCCGTTGTACGTCACCTGAAGAAGCTTTGCAAGAAGGCTCACCTTTCTCTAGGCAAAACCTTGGCTCCAAACCAGAAAAACTCGTTGGAAGGAACTGATTTTCAAATATTTTCAAATCACAATTTGCCACCTTCAAATGGTTACAGACCTTCAAACTACTGTACATAACTTTTTGTGGGAAGGTGGTAAAAACCGTTGAAGAACTGGTGTTTGACATTCTGAGCCAGGCATTTTGAGCTTATGAATCTTGGATTGAAATTGCCGTGTCACCTGCCAGTTGGATGACTCGTGCTCGGCTCGTTGGTGTCGCTCCTGTTACCAAGGGAAGGGTTTTCCAATTTCAATGGTTATTCTCTCCTAAGATTGGAACATGATCCCATACAAGTTTGACATGTAGAAATGTGAAGTCTTGGAAACCGACTTGTGCCAGTGAGACGACATCAGCGAGATTTCGCAGTTTCCTCCTGAAGGGAGGATGGAGCTGCATTGGCAGGCTTAAAACTTGTGCATTGGAAGATTGCCCATTGGAGCAATTCGGGTGCCTTTGAACCATCAGGTGCCAGATATTCATAATGACCACAATGACTGTGAGTAGTGACAACGGTCTTTGCTTTTGAAATCCTTCATTCCCAGTCATGCAAATTCAATGACCCATTCATGAACACATTGAATGTGAAATGATCGATATGTCCTGCCGGATCAAGGATGAAGGGTGGAAAGGAAGTGAAATGATGCTTTCTGAAAAGACAGATGTACGGTTGGAATTCCTTAAATGCAGTTGGAGCTAGCAGATATTTACCATTCCCCATTTCCATTCATTTCCTGTTCGGGACACTAGAGGCGCTAGCCACATTCAGCGATGGTTTAAACAGCCTTGCAGGGAAAGGGAGATCATGTGGAAACGATAGATATTGGAAATTTGCATTTTCATTTCCTGAGTTACTCTTCTTTGTCAGTTCAGCACCATGAATTTCTGGATGTTTTTGCTTCGAATGGTCCGAGCTGGTCTTGGACTCACTTTTTTTGGAAGCGTCAGTTTCTTGTAGATAAGCAATGGGTATAAGCAATGTAAGGCCCGGTTTAAGATTCTTCTCCCAGAATTGGCATGCTGGACTTGCAAGATGAAAACATCAGGTCAACCTGTCTTTCTAGCCTTCATTTGTCCTGAGGTTCAGCAAGTGTGGCTCGCGTGAGCCTACGGTTGGTTGTTGGGTGCTTAGGTCTATGACCAAATGGCGGATGCTTGAGATCCTGTAGCGGTCTGGTTGACCACAAGTCATGATCTTCCATATCCCCCATGAATCTGGAGTGGAGAGTCGAGACAGAATTGTTGACTTGGCATAAGTACAGCAGGATCGAGTACAGGAGACATACTTGTCATATCATTATGCTGTTTGCGGCCTGCAGGTACTTGCAGGACTTGTACTTTTAGTCAGGCAAGCGACGAAGATATTTGCGAGATATGTAGACAAAGACTGAGCCCAGGAGCCAGGAGCCTTCGATACAGTCGTGCATAATGAACCTTTCGGTGATTTAATTTTTGATGATGATTAACAAATATCTTCTCAACAGTAAGAGCTGTGCAAAAGGCCAAAATCCTGGGATGATTTTTCTTACATGTCTACATATGTCCGAGCTATGATAGGTGGGGAGCCACGCCGGCTGTGCCTGACAAACGCTGGGAGCTTACTTTGCAATCTCGCGCACGGTCTGACTGGATCTTCTTTTTCAATATTCTTATCCCTAGAATCCTTAGCCCCTGGCAGAGGTTCGATCTGAACAAAATCGGTAGCTTAATATCATGGACCAACTGGATTTGGTAGAAGCTCCCTCGTTCGCAATTTCTTCAGTGTGGTGTGCAATAGGAGTTTTGAGGGAAGAACATGCGGTGCGACCAAGCGCTAGCAAAGATGTAGCATCCTACGAGCAGCGACCAAAACCATGATTAAATTTTGGTTAATTGCTCTATATATAGGGGGATTATACGAGCCAGTTATATAGGGCTTATGACAAACCATTGCAAGGATCCCTATGAACCAATCAGGCAAGGAACGTTGCTCATCTCGCTTCAATTTGTGAGGCCACAGAATTGCGAGACAAAGTGCTCACACCCGTTCAGGCGCAAGAGTATACAATTGGGCCATTGTGCATCAAGCATCAACTGCTCAGCTGGTACGATTTGCTACAGGCGCCTTCCGAACGCCGGGAGAAGATCAGCTCCAACCCTGCCAGCTGGGAACTCAGCAAAAAGGTCTCTTCTATCTTTCTTTAGGGCCCATCCGAATTTTTCATAATGATTTCATGATATTTCATGTCTTTTGCACAACACGAGGCCAGCGGAAGAAGACGAGCTGGGGCCTGTGTGGCATCAGGGTGGACGGAGGAGCCTTGAGGTTCTGCATTTGTAGCAAATCCTTCTTATGACAAGTGAGCTCAAGTGGAGGTGTGTTGTAAACCAGCTGGAAGGGTCATTGGGATCCCTATAGGTACATTTTGAATGCTTCAATATATGATAGAAAACATAATATGATCAAACCATCCAAAACCACAGCAGTGCTTTTGTCGCACCAGGAGGTGGCTGTGGCTTCATGATGGACAAAAACAAAATGGCTGGATCGAGCACCTTGGGCTTGTAGGATTCAGATTGCGCATGATTTCAGAGTGTGGAATTCCACAGCCCAAGATGCAGCTAATGCTTTGTAGAAACCCCGTATTTGGCAGAAGTTGTTGGATAATAGTCTAAGTCCGCAATACTCGTCATTTTTTGACATCAACACTTGTAATGGTCCTTTGAGGTTAGGTCATGGAGGAGTGTTGCGCAGCTCATTCGGAAGTGGTTGGGGGAACTCAGGTTCGATAAACCTTCAGTTTTCTGTCAGAACTGTTTTGATGTTTGAGGCAGCTGGAAGTTGGATCCCAAAATCAAGACAAGGCAGGGATGATACAGGAGTTTGGTGCAGAGAGTTCAGGAAGATGATGTACCCATGATGTCTTAGACTCGTGGCCTTGGAATGCTTGGAATGCTGCAGTCTACCAACTTCCAATGTGACCTTGATATTGTTGTGCTTCGCAAAGCCGGCGATGCTCATGGGCACAAGACAGTAGTTGTGGTTTTGTAGTCGCATGTGTATTTGGCGTTGTTCTTGGTGTTGTTCTTCTTCTTCTTCTTGTTCTTGTTGGTGGCGGCGGTGGTGGTGCTGGTGGTGGTGATTTTGATGTCCTTGTTCTCTCTTGAAACGCCTTTTCAAAAACTACAGTAGTTTTTGTTCTGCCCAAGGCCGTTTGGATTTTGGATTTCGGATTTTGGATCTTGGATGGGATTTGGATTTTGGGGGGCGAATTTTGGATTTTCTGACATCGTTTGGATTCTGTTTAAGATATTTCCATGTCACGCCAACTTTGGTCGGCGGACTTGCTACATTGATCTACATTGATTTTAATGAATGTCAAAGGAGTTCTCATAGAATTCGAATTGTGCTGGCATACAATTTCCGTTGCTAGTCCACCAGGCTGATTGTGACATTTGGAAGTGGGATCCCTAGCTTTGGATTGTGCAAACGCTTGGGAGCGTAGTCTGCAAGACTTGTACCGTCAAGCAAGGATTCATTGAATATTTCAGGGATTTGCACTGGATGATGTGACTTTCTTGCCATTTTGCGTCATGTTGGCCTCATCAGAGTCCTCAGTCTTGTGCACGTAGACTGTCTGACAGCTTTTGTCACTCACTGTCTTATTCTGATGTTGCATTATGAGACAGACTGCACCCTTACCATCTCTGAATCTACATCTCGAGTCACCGCCAGCCAAGGATGTCATCATGTGGTGGAATTGCTTCCTAACGTCTTTGGCCAAGAAACTTCCAATTGCCAAGTAGCCTGGAAAGACTTGAGCTTTGATACTCCTGGGTTTGACCCAGGTGGAAGTGCCTACCTTTAAGGTGATCGAGCGACTGATGAAGGCTAAATGATTTTCACCACTTGACCATGTGGGTTTGTCAGATGACAGATGAAAGATGACTCATCATCCGAAGACCAAGGTCATCTTAAGCCACCGGTTGAACCTTTGAAGATGAATCATTAATCAATCATCCTGTCATTTAAACAAAAAACATGTACTGTAAGTATTTTCCGTATCTTCACAACATGAAAAACAGGTGGGTTTTCTATCATTTTTTTTGCAGCCCGCGGCCTGCTTGCCAACGTTTTGACCAGGATCAGTCCAAGACACGGGAGAGAGTGCCTAAGACACGGGGGAGGCATGACTCGGGTTTTACAGGGCTTGGGATGACAATATCTCTACATTTATCACATATCCATATCTTTCCATATTTATAGTGTATGAATACCAACAAAGTCAATAGACACCTTCAGATACTGTGTAGGGTAAATTGCGACCTCCATACATTTGGCTTCTGAATTGTGACCATCAAGGGCTGGCAAATGGCAAAGAGTCGTAGGAGTGCTTTTTAAGTGTGTATATTACTGTATATGCCTTCACTTCTCATCATGATGTTCATTTCACGATCCACAAGGGCAGAACTCAGGCACTCAATGTAGTTGGAGCACGGTCCACAATCCGCCGTGGTGCGGAATGCATTTTTTTCATTTTTTGCTTTTTTTGGGGGGTGGGGTGGGGATGATGACGTTCCTTGCATTTGCATACATGGTCGATGCTACGCAAGTCATGGGGTGGGTGGGGTGGGGGTGGGGTGGGTATGATGACGTTCCTTGCACTTGCACACATGGTGGATGCTACGCAAGTCATGGGGTGGGGTGGGGTCAAGTTTTTTCAGATCGAACGTAAAATAACAAGTGTCGTTCATTCCCACCCGCCCTCCCACTACGTACGTACACACGTGTCTTGCCCACAACATGATGACTGATGATGTTTGTTCACTACCCACCGTTTCCACAAATCACATCTTCTGATACATACACATGCGTTTCCACAAATCATATCTTCTCTTGGAAGCTTTTTTAAATTAACAGTCAACTTTTTACTTGGAAGAGTGACACGCGTTTTGTGCGGTGTGAGTCACATGACCCAACAATGCCTTTACTTACAGTGCTCCTTGGTCAACATATGCCTTTGTTCCAGCTTTGAAACTTCCTGGCGATTCCTGTGAGGCGCGTTTTCCCTCGGAAAAAAGAAACGACATCCGGCAGGCTGGCATCATCACATGTGAATTCAGGTAAAATGCGTCTTGCGTTCCTTGTGACTGTAAATTCATATGACCCGCGACCCACCGCGCCCGGATTCCGTATCTTTTTTCAACTAAAATGTGCGTCGCGGAAACCCTTCCAGATTCCGTGTGTTTTCTCAAGTAAAACACGTCTTGCGTTCAATGTGATTGTAAATTTATATGACTCGCGGCCGACCGCTTCCACATTCCTTGTCTCTTTCATAGAAAACGCGCGTCGCAGGAATCCTGCCACATTCCTCGGGTTTACTGTCATTGTGTTTTCTCAGGTACAATGCGTCTTGGGTTCACAAAAAGCACAAGGAATCTAGGGGGTTGGTACAGCGCGCCTTTTGGCGGGAGTGACATTTAAATTTACAGTCACAATGAAGGCCAGGCGCATTTTACATGAGAAGTCTATCTATCCATCTACCTATATATATATATATATATCTATCTATCCATCTATCTATCTAAATCAATCAAACAGTCAATCAATCAATCATTCCATCCATCAATCAGTCAACCAATCATCAATCAATCAATCAATCAACCAATCAACCTACCAATCTACCTATCTATCTATCTATCTATCTATCTGTCTTTCTTTCTTTCTTTCTTTGGTTCTTTCTTTCTTTCTATCTATCTATCCCTATCCCTATCCCTATCCCTTTCCCTATCCCTATCCCTATCTCTATCTCTATCTCTATCTCTATCTCTATCTCTATCTCTATCCCTATCCCTATCTCTATCTCTATCTCTATCTCTATCTCTATCTCTATCTCT
>DF239741.1:151853-165621 GCA_000507305.1 Breviolum minutum Mf 1.05b.01
CACACACAGCCACTAGCCACAATGCCATTTTTCTCAGCCTGTGTCAACCTGCAGCAACAGTCCGGTTGCGCCATTGATTTGGAGAGCTTGGGAATCAGACAGAGACAGAAAAAGGCTGTTTTTCTCGACGCGGCAGATAACTTGTATGAGACGGGCGTTTTTTTCCATTTTCATAGGTTGCACTGAGTTTGGAATTTGCTTCAAGTAGAACCAGAACGAATCATGTGAAGAGAAGGAAATGGAGATGGACACATATAGGATCAAGATAATTTCATGGAGGCTCGGCGGTCGCCACACACAGCCACTAGCCACAATGCCATTTTTCTCAGCCTGTGTCAACCTGCAGCAACAGTCCGGTTGTGCCATTGATTTGGAGAGCTTGGGAATCAGACAGAGACAGAACAGGCTGTTTATTCTCGACGCTTCAGTGAACTTCTGTGACACCGGCCTTTAATTTGGGATTTCATAGGTTTGCACTTCGGTACGATCGGAGTTTGTAAGAAACGCTTTTGTTCGCCAATGAGGCTATTTGACCGACTTGGGGTCTGCAGAGTCAAGTGGATTGGTTGAGATATCGAACCCGGGATGGATTGAACACTTTCGCTTTCATGTGTCATTTCGTGCCCCAAAAACCTATCTATGCATCTCGAGCGTCTCCAGTGCGCAAGGCTCCTTTCTGCAATGGGTCTAAGTGCACGAGCAATTCAAAACAAGCATCGAAACCATTTCTTCCCAGTGGCACTGAGGATGAGGATCCCACAACAGACTTCGAAATATTGGTTCTGGTGTTTCAACCTCGCACCACCTTGTAGACTGCAGTCGGTCAGTCATGGTAAGTCATGGCAAGTCCGCTTCCAAGCTGGAAAGGATGAAGCATATCAGGCGCACACATGAGAAATTTCCGTATTTGATGGCAGCCCTCCAGATGAAGGCATCGTGCATCGTGCAGTCATTCACGAAATGCAGGACAAACACATCAAAAAAACAAGAGAAGCACCTTGATTTACCAACTCTGCTCGGTGTCTCCACCTGTCAACTTTTTTGCTGCCCATTCTAGGTATGATTTGTCATTCGGCAAAAACATTTTTGAATGTGGATAATTCACAACGCACAAACAGCTGCAACATTTGCATGAGCCTATTTGATGGCAGCCGTCCAGATGAAAGCATCGTGCATCGTGCAGTCATTGACGAAATGCAGGACAAACACATCAAAAAAACAAGAGAAGCACCTTGATTTACCAACTCTGCTCGGTGTCTCCACCTGTCAACTTTTTTGCTGCCCATTCTAGGTATGATTTGTCATTCGGCAAAAACATTTTTGAATGTGGATAATTCACAACGCACAAACAGCTGCAACATTTGCATGAGCCTATTTGATGGCAGCCGTCCAGATGAAAGCATCGTGCATCGTGCAGTCATTGACGAAATGCAGGACAAACACATCAAAAAAACAAGAGAAGCACCTTGATTTACCAACTCTGCTCGGTGTCTCCACCTGTCAACTTTTTTGCTGCCCATTCTAGGTATGATTTGTCATTCGGCAAAAACATTTTTGAATGTGGATAATTCACAACGCACAAACAGCTGCAACATTTGTATGAGCCTATTTGATGGCAGCCCTCCACAAACTTCGACGTGCAGTTGATGGGTAGAGGAAACTTGGCCGCAAATCTTCTGCTAGTCGGGGTTGTTTCAAAGGGGGGTGGCTTCAGCTGATGATTGCCACCCTAATCTCTTCCCAAGTTTTCCTGGCTGCTCGAGCAATGCTGCATCACGAGACTTGCATGCATCACTGCAAGCAACAGTATATATGTGCATAAGGCGTGGAGACAATTAACAAATTTATGGCTTGAAAGTAATCCTGCCTTCCAGGAAGGATAGATTAGGAAAACTTGGGAATGACTTCGGGATGGGGAACCCCAAATTTGGGAAAAAAGTTAGGAAACCAAGGGAAAAACTTAGGATTTTTCAGGAAAACCTAGGAAAACTTAGGATCTAACAAAGTCCGCCAAAATCCTGATGAAATACGTTGTGGCTCCTGGTGCAATACCTCATGATTTCCTTGGTCAAATTTCCACCCAAATCTCATTCCCCCTGGGTTGTTAGAACCATGCTTAATTGGCAAGAGTGCAGTTAGTGTCACTGGGGATGATTTGAGGTTGGATGATGTTGCAGCGGATGATTATTATGATGTTGCAGCATTTTCTGGGAACACTTTAGGATAGCAATGGAATAAATTAGCGTCTTTTAGGACAACTTAGGCCTAAGTTTTTCATGCCGTGCTTGAAGCATACCCTCTTTTTTCAAGCGACCCTGATGGTTAGCCAATGATCAAATCCTGGCCACGATGGAACCGGCAATACCTCATGAGTGGTTGAGCATGCTCAAGTTCCAGGGCTTCAAGACGTTCTCGGTGAAGAACCTGCCGACTGACTCTCAGGATGACGTCCTGCACCTGGGGAGGTTGGCCATTTTTATGTGCCGGTCGCTGGAGGTGGCCAACCTGGCCCGGTCTGCTAGACCGTTATGTGCAAAAGCCCACTGCTGTTTAAAGCCCCTTGCGGATCAGTGGAGTCCTGATGCGCTGCGACCTTTGTGGTTTGAGTTTCGCTGGAAATTCCATGAAATGAAGGATGTCGAAAATATCGGCGCCGACAATCTGAGGCGAATTAATCTTAGGTCTCTCATGTAACCAAAGAAACCCGACGAACTCGCGACAAAACCATTGATTTGCAGACCAAATTCGAATTGACTTACCCCAATGTTTTGCATACAAAGATTGAGGGGTACCACCAACAGCTCGATTTTCGATATGCACTCAAAGCAACAACCCACAAACTGCACCTGTCTGAGTAGCACCTTGATTTACCAACTCTGCTCGGTGTCTCCACCTGTCAACTTTTTTGCGGCCCATTCTGGGTATGATTTGTCATGAGCCACGTGTTGATGTTGAACATGTACTGTAAGTTGCAGATGGAGTTGAACAATGTATTGCTTTGCTGTTTACCATTGTCTATTGCTCAGAGCCTACCAAGCAAATCCAAGCGATATTGGGATACAGTCTGCCTAAGACCTTGAGTCCTGGAGTCGCATCAGGAATTTGAGGAAAACCAGTTGCTCCCTGGCAGCGCTCATCACACAAGCTACAGCTACAGCCTCACTAAGTTGCAGAAATGCTTCTTGTGGCTTTAGGATTGTTGCGGTCCGAGCATCAGTCTAGGACTGGCAAAATCAAATCGTGCAGCCACGAGAGGGTCGCAGGCAGCCTCTGGGATGAACTTCTGAGTCCCGACATTTCGTATTGTGTTTTCTTAGTCTTATTTGTTCGAGGTTACGAGAGAGGCCTCATGCCCCAAAATCGTTGCTGCCAACTTCATTGCCCATGACCCGCTAGCCTTTGAAATTGTACTTACATTTCCTTACATGGTAAGGTGCAAACAGTTTTCTGAGTTGAGCAGCGACGAAAACCTCCAGTGTAAGAATTTGTAAGGGACATTGAGGCACTTAGTGTTAGATTTCCCTGTGAAAGCTAAAACGTAGGCCGCGCAAAAGTTTGTTCTGCCGCATCGTGCCAAGGTAAAACGACTCAGAATCCATCCCTCGATGTTGTCAGACCAAGCATTGACACCAAGAAAAGCCGGCCACTTCGCCCCCATTTTGAGACGTTGGTCATGAGAAGAGTGAAGGCTTGAATAGACGTATAGAATACAAGCACCAGCATACAATTCATATCATTTCCCCTCCTTCCATGCCTAAACTGAGGGGATTCCAACAAGGTTTGTATGGATACGTCGATGTTCTTTCCATCAACGAGAGTTCTATTCAGCCACAGCTCCTTCCTGGTACACTGACCTTCTTGGTATATGAAGATGAGGAAGTCTCAAAGGAGTGCTTGCCTTGAAACGTGCCGTCAATTTCCGTACTTTCCTTTGCTCGTGGCATCGCATCAGAGGATTTAGACCGCCCAAATGAATGGAGACATCATGAAAGCGAAACAAATGTTCAAACAGAAGATGTTCAGGCACCACTGGATGCATTGACAACCCGAGGTATTGTGTGGAAAATTATTGAATTTAGAAGTCACGGTTGGCGTTGCTGTTTCCGCAAGCAAATGCTCTCAAATTTTGTCAGCGCAAAACGACCATTCCCACGGTGCAAACGCCTATCACTTCCAAAGCGATTGTCCCACCGTTGCCCCCCCCCCCACAACGGCAGTGTGTGATTTGCCTCACCCCTCAGGGCCATCTTTCAACGAATGGCAGTGAAACGTTTCCAGGCACAACCTCACGCCAATTGAACCTGTTTTCGATGATGATGCTAAACACGAGCCTTGACCCGAAACCTAACGCAATCAATGGACCTCAATGCAAAATTTTGACGGACATGGCCATGGCTCTGTTCTTTCAATACCAGCAGTGCAACTTTTCCCGTCCAATAAGACTCCAGTTTTTGTGGAAGGATGCTAGAGAAATATTGGCGCTGAAGGCATCCCTCCGAATCAGTTTAGTAATGGTTTGGAATCATTTGAAATCCACTTGCAATGTGAGCGCTTCGAATCCGCAAAGGCTAGAAGGGAGCCCGTTTGGGACAGCTGTGCAGATACAAAAGGGAGCGAACGAAGATCACACGCTCAAGTCGCTGGAGTTTGTGTCGCAACGTTTGTACTTGAAAGACTCCTGGAAGAAGATCAAGCGGCTCTTGGTGAAGCCGGCAACCGTGCGTATCAGCGCTTGTGTAAGACACTCATGCATGCGTTTGCAAAGAGCGTTAGGACTCAGCATTTGAAGTGGCTGCGAAAATGCGCAGACCAGTTTCGCATGGTCCACGATATCGCACTCGTATCTGCCAGATTCCGGAATGCAGCAGGCTGAATGCATATGATGCTGTTTTTGGAGATCCAGACATATCCAGGCACTGAGTCGTCCACACCAGATTAGCAGCTTTCAATTTGCGCTTTGCCGCCGTGCATTTCCGGATGACAAACTACTCGCTTGAAGTGAAGTCAAGATGAGCTCGCACAACCACTCCATGCCTTTTAACCGTTTGATGCGTGTATCCTGCTGGAGAGTGCGTTGTGCGAGCCTTTCAACTTGCAAATAACAGACACTTCATGATAGTCAGTTTGTCGATTTTTGCTTGTCAAGTTATGAACCCAAGTGAAGCCGACTTTGTAGTGGGAGGCATTAGGGTCAACACTTTCTCAACTACTGCCTGAAACATGCTGAGACTCTGACAGTGTAAGGGATCGAAATCAGGGCGGAATGAGGTGACAAGCAAGTTGGATGTTGCAGAATTTGGAACCAGAAACCTTTGCTGCAGAATGTGCGTGCAAAAGAGAGAAGCAAGTAACGATACAGGCGTTGCCGAAAGTTTCGTCTTTACTCAAGCAAGAAAGATCTGAATGCTCAGTTGACAAGTGCTGTGACTGATGTGACTCTCTCCCAGCTTTCCTTGCCCATCCGTCAGAATTCTGAGTTATCCGGCACCAAACCACGACGCCAGCTGCCCACCACTGCAAGCCACGGTTGCTCCTAGTCAGCTGGAGCATGGACAAGATTCCAGCTGTCCACACCTTCTTTCTGATACACGGCCATATTGGCCTAGAAAGCATGATGTGCAAGGTACTTTCAAGGCAAAGAGTCTTCATGAAACAACTGCTTGGACATCGCGTGACATCGAGATCATCTCCAAGACAAGATGATCAGAACCTGAACTTGCTAAACTCTTGCGTTGGCCCTGCAGAGACAGCTCTGGTTTCCTCAACTTGCATGGTAACAGGACGATCTTTTCAGCAAGGTGACTTGGTGGCCTGTGAAGCATCGATTTATTTAATTTTGCTTGATTTATTGCACTTGTAAGCAAAAACTGGCACAAACTGCACAAACACAATTTTTTGCTGCTCACCGATTCCCATCAATCTACTGATAGCATTCATTTGGCTTCATTGGCAAACGATCATTTTAAGAACATCTAGCACCATTATACCTGATACCGAGGTCTGAAAGTGAAACTGCCTCAGTGTGGGAGCAACTTCACAAGATCTTGGCTGCCTTGTGAAGTGAAGAGTGCCTTTGGTTGATGAGTTAGATTTTGAAGAGCTGGCATTGAACATGGAAAGTCTCTATGCAAAACAAACACGGGCTGATTTTTGTTGCTCAAAGTAAACTCATAGCTTCCTACTGGAAAACTTTGACTTTTCATGGTTTTGGGCAGATGTGCCCTTCCGAGGTGTTGTGCTTAATGATGCTCAAACTCGGAGGCCCATGGCACAAGTCTCAGCAGCTCACGCAGCTTCAACCTGTCTCGGAAGCTCACGCAGCTTGCACCTTTCTTTGAGATCAGCACGGTCTTTTCAGCAAGTGACTTGGCGGCCTGTGAAGCATTGATTTATTGAATTTTGCTTGATTTATTGTATTTGTAAGCAGAAACACAGATTTTGCTGATTGCCATCAGTTCCATACCATTTGGATCATTTGGAACCGGATGACTTGAAGAACATCTGAAGTCAAATAGAGATGATGAGCTGTCACTTGTATTTGATATTAAGGTCTGAAAGTGGAACTACCTCAGTGTGGGAGCAACTTCACAAGATCTTGGCTGCCTTGTGAAGTGAAGAGTGCCTTGGGTTGATGAGTTTGATTTTGAATTGCTGGCATTGAACATGGAAAGTCTCTATGCTCTGCTAAGCTGCCAAACAAAAAGTTGACCGATGCGCCTTTCCAAGGCTTTGTGCATGTGAAGCTCAAACATAAGCCGCCTGCAAAGTACCGGAAGGAAAAAAGTCACTCATTTGCTTTGTGTTGACACGGTTTGCTGCATGTGGATGAGGGCCATAAACTTTTGGAACGAACTTTGGATCTGCTAAGTGCTGCATGTCCACTCATCAAGACCGGTGGCAAGCTTGACTTTCAGAATTGAGTGATCTTTTTTTCATAAATCAAAGCAAGATGCTGTTCCTTCAACAAGTCCTACAGAATATATGGAACTTAACATATCAGAACGATTCTTTGAACTTTTTGGCCATGCGAGATCGTAGACAGACGAGAAATGGCCACGGCCAGATATTGTTGCATGTGTTTGCCGCTGCCACATCAAGACAGGGACTCCTATCGAGTCCTTTGCAAATATTCGGTTCGGTTAATATCTTTTCATACACAATGCAATTCTGCACATTCAAGAGGGTGGAAGTCCTGATTTCACACGGCGGACTACGAACCGTGAACCATGTAGTTAGCGCATGGTTTCAGTTGGAATCCCCAAACCTTTCCTGCCAGGCTGGATATGGACGGTGCTCAAACCTAGCCAAGCCAGCAGGCCGTCATGGAAATTGAGGTCCAGAATGAGACCATTTTCCTCTAGTCAAGATAGTCAAGCAAGTCAATGGTTGTTACAATTGGCATTTTCAGTTGTTTGGCCCAAATGAATTGAGATGTGTTTGAACCCTGGGTTACGATGATCGATCAGCAAGATGGCATAAAGTTGCTATGTTAGAGCATGCGGTCATGGGGTGGGTCGCTGCAGCTCTTGCTGCGAAGCATTTTAGTGTTTTGAAACGTCGAAATTGCAAGGGACTTCAGCTCCGGAAGCATTGCAGTTATTTACATTGAAATTTTCAATGAGATTTTCTCGATGTAGACTGTACTCAGTGTGTCTTTTTGTTCGGAGCTGGGCCTTGCCCACAGAGTTGTGTAACGTCGTTTGCAGATCGCAGAGTGGCGTTGAAGAAAATCGTGGGCTATGTGCGGGTTGTTTACATGCAAGAATCATTGCGACACTACGAGAACAAAGCAGTCAGAAGTCATAACGGGTACTTCTCATGAAACATTTAGCTGCACGACAGAGTGGCGCGTACTCCTCTTCGATTTTGGCCTAGCATAGGCTTTCCAGCCGTTCCGTCAAACAATCCTCTCAGCAGGATACTTCATCCCGCTGGAAGAGCAATCCCTAAATGAAGTTTTGCTGAGAAACAAGGATTTCTTACGGAATTAAATGTTAAATTATGTATCATAAATAATACCGCAATACCTACACTACATACACCCATAAGCCCTTTTGGTGTGCGTTGTCCATTGTTCATGATACACGAAGCATGCAACGGGCGCCGTCACACGCGGCTGTTTGGATCCAGCAATGAATGCAAACTGCAATGGAGCCGGTAAAGAGGAGGCTGAGCAGAGATGAACACAAGTTGTCTCATTGGCATTTTGCCGTGGGTGGGTCCAAAGATGTTTTGGTATACCAAACCATGGTGGGGATGCTAAAAGCCAAAAGAGTCTCCTTGGACAGGATCCTGTGAGTTGTTTGGATAGATGTTTTTTTCTTCCAAAGGCCATTCCCGCACTCAAGCCATTTATTTTTTGGCAGGATATTATTCTTATGATAGCGATATAGCTGCTATAGAAATATCACGCTTTTGATGACTCCTGTGACTACCCCTTGCCAGCTTGTTTGCAGGTGCCTGGGAAGCAACGGGATGCCAACTCATTGCAATGGCACTTTGCGCAGGCTTGGGCTGGGACTGGATGGGGGCGCCATGTATCACTCCCTTGCAAATCGGCCAGAGGACCTTGGCAGCGGCTCTTTTGGCCCGGCGCACTCAGATTTTGGTAGCGATGCCAGAGTCCTTGGCTGTTAGCGTTTTGGTTGTCTAATGAACGGCGGCGGTTGGGCTCAAACTGACTCTTGCAAACATTTTTAGCCGTGACAATACAAACATTTTCCTTTCCGCAAAACCTGCGGCAAGACATGTTGGGCGGTTGCTGCACGCTAGTGTTGGTGCCCTTGTTGGCTATCTTGGTGGGCACAGGATTGGTGAAGGTGGATTTGACACCCCTCTGCTGTGCTGCTGGCAAGTTGCTGCCCAACTTCGACTTAAAAGGTCCAGATGACAAGAGTTTGCTAGTTCCCAACAAGGACCTGCATGACTGGGCAGATTTTGTGGATGATTTGGGCAAAATGAAATTGGGAAACTGTATGAAAGTGTATGAAACTGTAGAAAACTACTGGCGATTAAGCATTGAAGCAACACTAATAAGTCATACGTATTTCTTCCATGCTCGCGCTGAGAGGAGATCCGAAGTTTTCTGCAGAAAGTTGGTTTGAAGGGTGGTATGTCCGATGCGAATGGGCAGTTTCCCTTACAGGGCGTTTACATGTTTGATCAGATGGGTCCAGCGGCCTGGATCGATTTCTCTATGTTGAAGTGGGATCCTTCTTCCAAAGCGGCTGATGCCAACATCTTCGATTGCACTGCACAGGCTGGTGTTCCAGACCCAAAGTTCGGAGGTATTGGTCCTTTTATACCTGGTTCCTACTTGCTCTCAGTGGCCACAAAAGGTCAATATAAAGTGCGTTTCTTTTGCCCACCGAAGTTACATGATGGAGAGCATTGCTTGGTCGCAGACTCCATTATAGGACAGGCATTTCCTGACAAGTACGAAGCAGGTGCTATGCTTTGGCACATGACGCAGTTTGATGGCGGTCGAAAATATGTAAGGGATACCTGGATCATCCCACCTTGGGCCACTGCAGATGATGGATATGCCAAGACACATCAGCCATTCCACCGCTACAACCTTCTTCGATTGCTACATGGCAATGGGACGATTGATGAAGAACATTTTTCTCTATTCATGGAGAAGCAAGATGGACAGGACTTGGTGCTACCTTTTTCAATGGCGCACTATTTGTAAATATCGATGTAATTCGCAGTGCATGACCACGACACTTCCACATCGGTTTGAAAGATGCAATCACGTCCTTGTGGCTCGCAGCCGAACAAATTGCACGAGTCAATTCAACTAGGCCCTGTGTGGGGCAGTTACAGTAACCGTTCCCAGTCATCAGGTTGTATGGACTTGCAATATCAGTATCAGTATGTATCAGTCATTACTTCTCAAGTATTTGAATTTATTTGAAGATTGTGGCTTGCGGATTGACATTGCCAGCCAGCACCAAACGCGTGCAATTTGCAGTGCCTTGTTCCTGCAACCACCTCAGTTATGCTTACCATGCTTGAGGCAGCGCTGAGTTTTGCAAATTTTGGATTTATTGGCCCTGCAGGCTCGGGAGCAAACAATTCTTGGCGTTTTCGAAGAGTTTGTCAGAATTTATGCGTGTTCGAAAAAGACAAGATGTTTGCCGTATCTTATTGGGATCCAACAAGGCTATAGTTTTCGGTGGAGATGGGAGACGGTTTAAAACGCCACATGGCAGGGCCGTCCGGACTGGACATTAGAAGGAGGTCGGGTTGACGGCTGTTGTGAGGAGATGCTGGTTTGCTGGACTTGGAGATTGTCAGGGATCCATTTCAGTGATCATGTTGAAAGTAGACAACAAGCAACGAACCAAGACCACGACAAAGAACATCGAAGAACCATTCTTGGATGAGAAAGCACATCGAAGAACCATTCTTGGACGAGAAAACATGGTAGATTCAGAGAGCTCGTTGAGAACCTGACTCTGTTTTTTGACAAAATGACTTCAAAAAAAATTGTTTTCCATGCATGCCCACCAACTGACAGGCAAGGGCTGCTTGGGACTATGGCCTCCATGCTGTGTGCGGAGGCTTGGTGGCTTGGTGGCTTTGGCGCCTTATTGGGCACCTTGGGGAGTTGACTGGGACGAGACGCTGCCAGGAGGCTCAGGCC
Source organism: Breviolum minutum Mf 1.05b.01 (assembly GCA_000507305.1). Taxonomy (NCBI): domain Eukaryota; class Dinophyceae; order Suessiales; family Symbiodiniaceae; genus Breviolum; species Breviolum minutum. The sequence goes on from DF239741.1 coordinate 162,505, forward strand.
GTTGGGGTTGCCTTGGACTATCGCAAGTTGGATGAGATTGATCCGTCCACCAGGCAGAGATTTTTTCTCTCACAAGGTCGAGTCCAACCCGACTTTGAATGTCACTAACCGTTTCATAGCAACTACTGTAGGAAATAAGGAAATAAATACAGTCTATCATACAATAAGTATTCTTAGTATATTGGGTGATATTGGGTGTACATCGATGATGTTACTTTCCCTGCAATTGCTGTTTGACCAGCTGAGCTTGTTCTATCCTTTCTGTGGTCAGGAAGATTGTGGGAGATATGAATTCTGAGAAGGCCCAAAAGGCCGGGCAGATGACAGGTGGCTCGTGTTCCTGTCTCCAAATATTGGCACAGCTGCTTTGATTGAAGATTTGCACAACAGGCCTCATGTTCAGCCGAAATATAAATTCATTTGTCATGCCCTGGCCGGATAGCCCCTGTTGAAGGCTATTGCCCTCATTATTGATGCAAAGGAGAAGGTGGATACACTCTTCAGGCACGCGACGTAGCCAACTGGAGGTTTTGGGATACAATTGCCCTGTCAAGCCTTGCCACTACAAGATCCATTGCCAGGAACTACAAAGAGGATGTTACGGTGAGATGGAGACCATACTTGACACCGTTGCTTGGATGTATATGGACCAAAGTGACAGTTTGGGTGATAAAAGATTATAGAGGTGCCAGCTTGGAACTCTGGTAGTTTTGAACCAGCAGCGTAAGCCTTAAAGTAATCGCACCATGTAGTCGTAGTCGGTCATAGCACACTTTGTATGTTTGATGGCAGCCTCATCCTTGCGAAGCACATCGCAGTTCGGAGACGGTCAAATTTCAATACAGCCACTTTTCGTGGGATTTGTCAACAAATGTCCAGGAAAAATGGTGGCACTAGGTGAGTTGTAGCATTGAGTAGAGGGCATTCCTCAATGCATCGAGGATTCCAGAAATGAGAACAGCCTTGGAAGAGATTCAGGAGCTCTTTGACAAGGACCAAGTTTACAAAGTGTGGCATTGGAGTGACACTTGCAATTCTGGACGTGAAACGAGAAGGGTGCATAATCTATACTCTGGTTCTCATTCAAAGCTGCCTCAAAATGTGCAGATGTTAAGGGATAAACTCCATCTGGCCAGCCTGCGACGGTGGCTTTTGTGTCGATTGAGGGATGGGATCAGGACAGCAAGAGAGATGTTGAACGTGTTAGCAGACTACTACTTTCAGCAAGATACAAGCTGAACGAGGAGCTGAGAAATGAATGTTTGCAAATTGTATCAAATTGTCATTGAGAAGCTCTTCAGCGGATTCCATTTGAGCAGAAATTGGTTTCAATGACCTTTGACCTGGAAATTCCAGGCGCCAAGTGTGGACCCGAGAGTGACTGAATATGCCTGGGTCTCGGTGTTGGATATTTCGTATCAGAGAATTTGCAATTTTCGCCGTTTCAAAGCACATTGGCATTCCTTTTGAAAGAATGAAGTTGCTGGGCTGGGAGAGAGATTCAATGATGCTGATGGAGGCATTGATTTATAGCAACAGCTTGTTGACTACCGATTCGAAGGAGAAGGACCGGGTCAAGGGGTCGTGGTGGGATTTAGTTCGCTGAGCATGCATTTCCTTTACAACTTGAAAATGGTTTTTTGGTGCGCGGGTTAGAAGATTCCTGAACTCTTGCCAGGTGAAATATGCCACCTACCTCAAAGATTTCCTTCAGATTGCTGATAAACTGCTATTATTTCTTGCCTAAATATATCAAACAATAGATTAGTTAATATAGAACAATATAAAATAATATAAAGATAAATTATAAAATATCATTGCTTTTCAAAATTATATATTTATGAACATTTAAGATTTAAAGGCTTACACCTGACAGCCGGGCGCCGGCCGAAGGGGGGCTATGTTGGCCTTACGTTCGCTTTGCGTGAACCGATCTCGGCGCTAGGTTGGCTATATTTGGCTATGTGAGCTGTAGGTTCGCTTATGTTAGCCGTATGTTATTTCGGGTCGATCCTATGTGACCCCGATATTGGCCTTAAAATTGCCTATATTAGCCGTAAATTACCCTANATAAATAAATTACTAAAATACTATTTTTATTTATTTTTTTTTAAAATTTGGAAAGATATAGGAATTTCGTTTTTTGGTAAAAAAAAAACATATCTTATTTAAAAATCTTGGGAGTTTTTGAGCGGGACCATGTAGAATTCCGAAAAATATTTTGAAAAATGGAATTTATGTTAATTTTAGTTTGCAGAAAATTCCGGAAATTTCGTTTTGTTTATTCTACGGCAAATTCGGAGAATTTTCAGCACATTGGGGATATCTTTCCTGGAATTGTCACAACCTGCAAATTTTGCCTGGCATGCTTCGGCGGTGTAGCATAAGTGGGAGCTTTGGTGATCTTGAAATTTTATTACTCTTAATGTTCTTTTACTTATTCCGTGAAGCTGAAGCTTGCATGCAGGAAACGTCCGGAAACAGGGTCCCAGGTTCGATTCTGACCGGGGCGCATCTTGCTTGATATTGGTGATGAGGACGAGGATACGCATGAGGAGGATCATAAGGATGATAAGGACGATATATGAGGATATGAAGATGACAATGAGGATGAATTTGAGGATCATAAGTAATAAAGGATAAGGATAATGAAAGATGAAGATAATAAAAGACGAGGAGGATAAAGGATGAGGATAATAAAGATGAAGATGACAAAGGAAGAGGAGAATAAAGGTTGAGGATGGTAATGATGGGGATGATAAAGGATCAGGATGAGCAAGGAAAAAGCATGAGAATGATAAAGGATGAAGATAATAAAGGATGAATATGATAAAGGATGAAAATAATAAAGGAAAACAGATGAGGATGATAAAGGATAAGAATAATAAAGATTGAGGAGGATAGAGGATGAGGATAATATATATTTGATATAATAAAGGATAAGAATGATCAAGGACAAGGATGAGGACGATAAAGGCCGATGATAATAAATATTTGATATGATATAAGATGAGAATGATCAAGGATAAAAATGATGATGGTAAAGGATAATGATAATACATATTTGATACGATAAAAGATGAGAATGATGAAGGATAAACATAATATTGATAAAAT
>DF239742.1:4187-70538 GCA_000507305.1 Breviolum minutum Mf 1.05b.01
TCCACACTGAAGATTCCTCGGGTCGAGCGTCCACCTGAAGTTGAGCCCGTGATTGGGCTAGCCTGAACGTAGCTTGGGCATCCAGTTGACTGATGAGTTGTACTGCCGGTTCCAGCGCTCTCAACAGGATGATGGGATCAGGCACTGTTGCTTCGATTTCCTTGGTCCTGGTGTAGAACCTTCGCCATGACCGAACTGCTGCACATGCTTCATTCGGGCTCTTTCCCACCTTAATCTCAGACAGCTCCTTGAGAAGAAGGGTTCGTTCTGATGATCCTCCAGGTTGAAAGTTCTTCAGAAGGGTGAACAGGATGCCAGTCGTGGACAGCAGCCTCTCTGCTATGACTGTCTCCTTCACTGACAATGGGATCGCCTTCAGCAAAAGCGATATACCCCTTTGTTCAGTTCGATGCAGCGTAGGATCCATCCTCACCACCACAGACTCCGGAGAAATCCTCAACCTCTCCATTGGTGTAGCCCTTCGCCACTCGTTGTAGTACCTGTAGGACTCCTCCACTACCAGTACCCACCAACGACTCGCCTGCGGGCTGAGATCCATCATCAACGGCTTCACCACCTCCATCCAATCGCCTAGAATCAATGGAGTCAGATCTCCTCCTGATAGCTCTGGTAGTTCCACCGTTCGATGGTTTCCACCTTGGTCTTGGCTACCACTTCCAGTAGCCACTCCAGGATCCTCCCCTCTGTAGCGATGATCTCTACCACCATCTGCCTGTTGAGCCTGCCAAGCCCGATTGTCTCGAAGATCTCCATGCTGTGGTTGCCAAGCCCGATCACCTTCGTTTAGTCCTTGATATGAGGCCCTGCTCAGGGGCGCTTGTTCCCCTTTTCCCGGTTGACCAGCCCTGCACAGGGGCACTTGTCCTTGACGTCCATGATGATCGGCCCTGCTCAGGGGCACTTCTCTAAGATGTCCCTCTTGATCTACCCTCCATCGCACCTTAGATCGCTTCTCTGAATCCAAAGCTTGTTGAAGTTGCACCAACTCTCGCATCAGCCAACGCTCCCGATCAACCTGTGGATCTCCAAGGCTACCTTCAACTTCTTGATGACGTACTTCCTGTCGGGAACCTGTCCCGCGACCACAATCTGTATGTCGGGAACTCGCCCCGCCTCCATATAGTCCCCGATGAAGTTGCCACTCCCTTGAATCAATCTCCATCCTTCTTGTATGACCTCCTTCATCCTTCTCGTATACTTCCCAGTCTGGGAAAGGCCAAGGAGGAACCGGAGGGCGATCCCCTTCCATTGTCACAGGAGGTGGCCCTGTAGGTACTTGAGTCCCATTGGGCGTGTATCGGACTTCTTCTCTTCTATCAGCTGCACCCTTGCGAAGTCGAGGTGATCCAGCTGACACTTCTGACCAGTCAGAGTTCCCTGACTTCTCTTCCATCTTTTGCATTAGCTCCTGCATCTTGCGACGAAGCTGCTCGTTTTCTTCTTGTAGTGTTCTCACTACTTCCTTCTCCACTTCCCTTTGCAAATCATCACCTCCGTGATCTGCTTGAAAGACGGCACCCTGCGATCTAAGTGGTTCACCTCCCCTAGCTTGGCTTCCTTCTGCACCTTCCTCTGGCATCCTCCCTGCAGTCCTCAGAGATCCTCCGGTGACTGCCCCTTGATTCATCCAGCTCTCCGGTGTAGTAAAAGCCATCTCCGCCATAGGTGTCCCAAGCCTCGATCGAGACCGTCTTCTTCCTCTCTCCTCACTTCCATTTTCCACTGCTGCGAAGTCTTGCTCTTCCTCCTGCTCCAGTTGACGCCTGACTTCTTCATCGTCTCCCGGAACCGGATACCTCTCTGGTGGCAAATCCATCGGCCTGCTTACCGCGAGCCGGAACTCAGTCGTGGCCTTCTCAGACCAAAAAGGGTTGCCACCACCCACAGGCACTGATGAGCCTCTCCGCATAGCCATGGGAACCGAAAAGGGAGATCAACACGTTGTACTTGGGCTCATAACCTGCTCAAATGATGAGACAGGCAACGCACTGTTTTGAACCTCAAAGAAAAGCCTTCGGTAGGCAGTATGTCATGCCACTGTACTTGGTATACTTCTCATGTGCGTGTCATCCTAGTGACTTCACCAAACACACAAACAAATCCAAGTAGATCCACTGCCAAACTAGCATGACAGAATAGGACAGAGAGGAGGGCAGAAAGTGGCAAAACACCAAAACACACTTGATACACACTCAGATTCGTCGGGTCATGTAGTCTTTGCATTTGAGCCTCTGTGGCTGCAGATTGTGTATCTGCCCACAGTGCATCCCTAAACAAAACAAGAAAAAAACAAGTGCTGCAGAAACAGAGGCTAAGATAAAAGTCCAAAATTTACTTCAGTCAAGGCTCTGCTTTTAACGTCCTCTCTTTCTTTCTGGACTTGGATCTGGCAGATTTGGGACCTCTCCGACAATCCAATCCGTTCCCGGCAGTTTCTGATCCGAATTGGCACATGATTCAACTGGTCTACGTGAATTAGACATGAAAGCCTTCGTTCAGGCCTACAGTAGCATTGTCAGAAATGGATCAGTCATATCAGCACAACAATTTGTGATCCCAGCCTTTCGCTTGGGTTGAGTCCTGGCGGGCAGCTCAACGAATCCAACATTGCATGTCTCTGCACCTCTTTGTCAAGACATGCACACCTTGGACTGAGCAAACAGAACTGGAGGCCCCTTCCTTGGCATTTGAAATCAAAGGCAGGTCAAATTTTGCGGAAAAACAAGCTGCTCGACTTGCTGCAGGGTAAGTGGGCAAACAAGAATGAAAAGAAGCAAAAAAGCAAACAATGGAGAGACACGCATCCATGGAGAATGGAGAAGTATGCAATGCTAAAATAATCTAGAATATGCCACAAACCATCGATAGCTACTTCACATATACGTATACATGTCACAGCTTTTCTAGCATGCCTGACTCGATCCCTACTTTTGCATCGCTTGATCTTACCGGAGTGCAATTTATATGATATACGTATCATTTTAGAGGGCACCATTGCAAAAACTCTTGTGATCCAGACTTTCCAACAAAGTTGCAATGTCGTGCTTAGGCGGACAGCTTCGCGACCTCGAATGCCTTGCTCAGTTGGGGAAGATGACATCAAGTTCTGAAATGACAATACAGTTCAACTAGCGTAAATATATAGAAACCCGGAAACACAATAAAGCATCAAATTTCATTCAAATATCAACACTTACATCAGATATCATCAGACATGTGTAGACCTGAATGTATCACAAATTTGTAAATGCTAAAAGAACAAAGCATGAAACATGGTGGAACACGACCGAACAACAGATGTAAAGTGAACAAGCTCTGAGGCTTCAACGAGGTTGCGCCTGAACAGAAGGCATGGACATCAACAGGAAGCGAAAGGCGCGCTAAAACGAGCGAACAGCATTTGCAAATCGGAAGGCCAGAAATCCCCAACCAACTGTTGAGGCTCTACCATGCTCTGCCCTACAAGCCCCCTCTACCCTGTGCAGGGTGCATTAAATGATATTAAATGACCCTGGCCCCTACCATCCACTCTTTTCATGTCTCGGTCTTCATGTCTCCGCGATCCTGTTGTCCATCCTTTTGTTCTTTCATGCAGCCATGCAATCAATCTCAACTGCGCCTGCTTTGGCTTTACTGTTGCAGCTGCCGAAGACTGGATGAAGTCCCTGCAGACATCTTTGCGCATAAAAGCGTCACAAAGCACCAAACATTCACAGTTCGCATTCCATCATAGTTCTGTCTATTCGTTGATGTTCCCGAGCATACTTCGTGGCAGTTTGCAGTGAGAAATGCCATTGACATGCCACTGACATGTCACACGAGTTGCGATTTGGGAATCCCCACTCCACCAAAGTTGCAGGATTTCTTTGTAAGGTCTCCTTCAGAGCACAAAGGTTGTGTCGATAAAAGTCAAGAAACATGGCTGCACAGAGTGCGAGACCTTCCCTCGTGCAGCCTTTGCCCAAGCAGGGTCGTGACAAATATGAATCAACAATTTCTATACGATCTTTGGACCTGATGGCTTCCATCTCCAGGGTGCTTGTACTTCCCCTTATGTTGGCTGGCTTTGGAATTCCATTGAGTTAAATTCCACCATTATATGATTGATAATTATAAAGTATTATCTACTATATGGAATACGATTCCCATATGATATATTCACTGTAATATGTGAGTGAAAAAATTCTGATCTACCACCCGAGAAGTTTTCTGAAGCCTCATCGCTGCTGTCGTCGAGCCCGGCGAGATCCACGTCAAGGCCCAGTGCCGAATCTGCCAGGAGAGGTGTGATCTCTGCCAAACCTCGGTCCGAAAAAGGCAGGATCAATGCAAGACTTATAGAAACCCTCATCTTCCTCGACCACGTCTGGTATAGGCTGGCTATGTCAGGAACTCGCGTCTGTACGGGGGTTTTACTCGAACATACGGGCATTTGGGCTCGCCTATACTGGCAGCCCCGCTAGACCATACCGGGAACCACTAAAAGCCTAGAGTGGCAATGATGGCAAACCCAGAATTTGAATCGACCAATATCATGATTTATGTTGATACCTTGTTGGTACCATACGAAATTTTGATCCATTTTCGTTCAATTCTTTGGGGCTATTGAAAATGTTTGGTCGGCGTTCTGGGCCGACTATATTCCGAAAGTTGCGCATTTTGTGGGTCACAGCGTGCCGGTATGTCCGTTGCACCTGCCAGTATGTGCGTTCCACGAATTGTCCACGCTCTGTCCACGGTCCAGTTATTTTTGAAAAACCTTGGAAGAGTGGTGTTTTGACTTCAGCGGATTTTTATCAAGATAGTCAGATAGTCGTTAACCTCAAAAGTCACAGAATGGTCGATGTGGACTGTTGGTAGCATTCTGTTGGGTCGCCTGTAAGGGGAAGATATGAACGACTATACCGGCAGTTGTATTCGAACATACCGGCAACATGGCTCGATGGTACTGGCAAAATACCATACATAGGCTAGCAATTCCTGGTATCTCCTAGTTGCCCTGGAACAAATGCAATTAAAACAGTCCTGAAATGTATTGAACATCTTAAGAAGCTAAATGCATCCAAATTAATTCATGCATTGCATCATTACAATATGTGCAAAGTTGATGCTTCAACATTAGGGATGGTCCTCGCTTAAACCGCTTAAACTGGCCACATGATGCCCCAGGACATAATGGGCTAAAATCAACTAAGACATACCAAGACAAAAATGTTCTAACACCAACACTTCACCGCGACAGTGAAAAGTCCAGTATTCAGTTCGGAGCTGGTCATTGGTCAACATACATTCAATCGGAAACTCCGACAATGCGTAGCACGTGATTTGAAATCCACAGGAATGACCCCTTGAAGCTCTCCGGAACTGTCAAGCCCATACAAGGTATTGAAACAGGGATTTCTGTCTGCAACGAACAGCTCACAACTTCTTGCTGCAGTTTTGTGGAACGGCATGGAACCTAGCATGTCCTTCCTCTGTGCTTTCACTGTTTGATTCTAATAGTTTATAATTGCAAAGCGCCAGTGTATAATAATTCAAACACGTACGGGAAAGCTTTTGCAAATGTTTCAATTTCAGGAAGGAGCCAGTGCGACGCAACAAGTGCTTCCCATCAGGCATGCTAAGCTCCTGGAAATCGCATCAGTCAAACTTATCAAAACCCTGGTGCGGGAAAAGCATTTTATAGCACTTGATGTCAACCAATTAGGAGTCTGTATTGATATCGCTGCATGCAAACCTTGTTCATCTTCCAATATGGTCTAGGAAGCTCCGACTTGGATTCACTAGATATGGAAAAATGTGTAGCAAAATAGCCTGGGAAACCATATGCCTCCTGATTGGCATCGTCTTGCATGCTCTTGCGGCGAATCCAATCTTCTGCCCACTGATTGCTTTTCTCAAGCTCCTGGACTGTCTGAGCCTATGGAAGTCAAAAGCTACTCCAAGAAGTGGGACGGGGGCTCAAGGGAAAAGCAAGAAAGTGGAGCAAGGAAGCATGAGTTGGTCCAGTCTCCCAGAAAGTGCAAGTCTGCAAGTCTTTCTATGTCCTTCTGTTGGGGAGAGGGAGAGCTAAGCGCTAACCTGCTACATCGCTGTAATTTGCTGTGCATGCTCACTATTCGTCTGGGCTCATCCAACTCTCATCGTAACTTCACATGACTGTGCAATGCGTCCTGCTCTCCCAAGGAGGCCTGCACTTCATTTCTCAAAGCCTGAAAGGGGCTTGGAAAAGGCAGGTTGAACGGGGCCAGGGCCGCGGTCACTAGGAGGGTTTGAACTCAATCCCTGCATCAATCCTACCTACAGTACCCCTTCTGTCCAAAGCGACAAGACCAGTCTCAGTGATCACACTATGCCACATCAATACGCATCTTAGAGCACTGTAAATACGTTCAGTATGATCTATGTTGGTACAGCGCTGTCATCCAATCATTCGACAAAAACATAACGGAAGCTCCGGACATGCAGGCGTTACAGCGGTCAGAATGAGCAGTCAAACCACTTTCAGGCCTTCGTCTCGAGTAGATCTGTCATAATATTGTGCCTCCGTTGAACTGGAACTGTAACAGTGGCCTTGGCACCAATGTGGAAAAAAGCCCCAAAGAGTCTGCAATGTTCCATGTGTTTGACAAAAGCTCTACCTGGATAGTTTCTACTATGTTTCTACACATGTTTCTACCATGTTACCGCAATCTACATCTGTGCTCTCTTGGAGCTGGACATCTTCGAGCTGTTCAGACTCTGCCTTAGGATAAACTGCTGCTTCAAAAAAGGAAGAAACTGATATAGAGGATATACAGCGCGTATAGTGTAGTAATTCGTGTAAGTATAGTACATACGCATATGCAGTGCAGTAGATAAATGTATATAAATGTAGCATAGAATATGATGATAAATGATAACGATGATTCGATGCTGCAAGTAAGGGATCCTTGATTGTACCAGGTCGTTGGAGATAGTACCGACAGTACCTTTCAATCAAGCACCACGCTATTCTTATCATTTGCTTCTTTGCTCCGCTTTGCTTGCAGGGAAAGGCTGGATGGCAATTTGCAGCCCAGCGACTCCAGAATCTGCCCTCAGAAAGCGCAACTCGCTGCATTCTAAACGATTCTAAACGTCTCCCCAGGCTCGGTGATGCCTTGAAATGATTGCAATTATTTGCAAGTAGCTTCTAGAATCTTGCAATTGCAATGGGATGAACTCATCCCAAAATCATTTCTTCTTTTACTTCATTACAATCTCATTGTAGCTAAATGGTAGGTGTTTTTAGGTGAGTGGGATAAGAACTTTGCCGCCAAGAAACGCACTCGAGCTGCTGCTGTTGGCAGAAGATCGGGGAGAGGCAGATCGTACCGAAATCACCTACGGACAAAAAGCAATCGCCGATTTTTTCTTCCAGAAATTTCCAGTAACATGTCATAGCAATCATAGGAACCCGCTGGGCCTGCTTGTTAGAATTCTGCATGGATGTTTCAGAAAGGCATGTGCATGATTGCATCAAGTAGGTGACTTATGGTGGTTTCAAGACTAGCAAAGGGATCGAGCAAGATTCAAGAATCTTTGAGGCGGTTGCTATGACCATGTCAAAAATGGCTGTGAAACGCGAATGTCCATCACCCCCGTCACATTCCCGTCACCGCAAAGGCCCGCGCACCGGCACTGTCGTTGCACGAGCAGCCCCTACCGAAAGAACTGACTCCATCGGGCCACCTGCATCGACTGAAGACCTCGTGAGAATACAAGAGAGACGTGCGACAGATTCTCAAATTTGTCAATGAATATCATTGCAATGACAAATTTAATGGAATGACAATGAATGACAGACATTGTGTAGAAGCCAAGCCTCCTTGATTCTATAGAAGCTCGTGATGCCCGTCGGGTTGACAGGACTTGTGTTACATCACGTTTCAGTTTTGGCTGGCCTGGCCGAGGAAGAACGAAGAACAATAAGGACATTTTTTGACAAAAAATCACTGTACTTGAGTCTGTTTTGGTCCTGATCCTGTCAGTGTTGGTATGAACGCCTGAAACGTTCAAGCTTCGTGCTTTGTTGGCATGTTACCAACTGAACGACTACAGTCGACAGTCATCCGTTGTCCCTGTCTTTCTGGCCATATTGTCCTACCTGTCCTACCTGGCACCATCTAATTTTCAGATCTCCAAAGCCAATGCCCATAATTTCCCGTGCCACGTCAAGCATTCAAGAACAGCGCGAAAAGAGATCTAAAAAAGGATGATGGTGACATGGATGATCGATGAACATCGCGTTTTTGCAACAAACCAGTCTGTGCCAATCTATATCAAACCATCCAAACAGTATCACAATATCAAACAGTGAACGATAGTGAACGTGCAGGTTCAAAACTATGTCAGGAGTGCCGTGTGCTCCGTGTGCGCTCCTTGGCAGATGGCAGTAACTCGTGGATCAAGTCGTAGGAGTCGTAGGATGGTCTTGAATGACGTCCATCGTCCGTAAGTGCCAGGCGGTTTTGACGTTGAGCCGATACAAATGTCCTGTCAGGACGTGCCTAGTAAAAGCAATATGAATAAAAGAGATCCATCTTTAAAGTTGGCAAATTGATGCAAATTGATGCAAATATCTTTTTGAACTTAGAGCTTGGATAGATTTTCAAACTTCAACATTCATGCTTCAGTGTATCTTTAAATCATTTAAACCTATACCAAAACTGTACATCCAGCCTCTGACTGGGCCACTTGAGGCACCGGATGCCTGTGCAAAGTGGCCTGGGTGGGTGTCCCAGGTCTCTGATCGGATGTCAAAATCTGATGTGCAATGAAATCATTAGGCAGCAATTGACATGTGAATTGTGATTCATGTGCAGTGCATGTAGTATCATGTAGTCACAGTCTGTCAGTCTATCTCTGGAGTCTGTAGCGACTCTAGCGATCTCTGGTACTCGCAGAGCACCGCTCAAAGCCCTTTCAAATGGTCCGCTTTCAGTGTGGCTAAATGTCCAAAGCCTTCCCTTGAATGTCAAGAGGCTCTCTTCAGTGACCCTCTCGACGCTGATGTCTTCGCGCTTGCAGAAGTAGGAGAGGTACTAAAAACGCAGCCAGCAAGGGAAAATGCTTACTGCAGCTGTGAAGCACAACGCGTGACAACTTACTAATGCACCAAAAATGTGGAGCGAATGAACCAAAAACAACAATCACATATGGGATTGAATGAGATTGATGCAACACCGGATCTGAAGGCTCCTCGTTTTGGTGCCCTTTCTGCCTTCTTTACCCCTGACGGGTTTGGTAGCCTCGAAGCATCGAGATCCAACTGACATCGACTGACCCACCCATACTTTCGGTAGTAGCACATTCTAATATTCTATACCTACAACTGGCAGGAGTTGAGAACCGCAATAACTTGACACACCAACACACCAAAAAAACACTGTTTTACAAACAAACATAAACTCAAATCAAGCAAGTTACGGAAGTGCCGGTTACCCTCAACCACCACTTTGTTCAAGTAAAATTTTGTGTGAAAGCGAAAGCATGGTGAATTAAAGTTGACGACTGAGGTCGTGGCTGCGCGCCGCAAAGAGCCACGTTTCTTAGTTGCCTTGCCTCTTCCATTGTTGCAAAACGCAGTCATTGAGGAAACAAATGACCAAACTATTGCAGCCATCAAAACTACAACGTCATGCTGCATCTAGTCTAGTCCGTCAATATCTGCTACATTGGAGTGCTACATTGGCCTGGCTTTGTAGGACTGTCAACGTCTTCGAAAAGCACACGCTGGGCCTGAGACCAAATTAAATGCATCTGTTCCATTGAGCTGAACAGAATCCCTCTATGTCTCTCCATAGGCTCTCCTGTTGCAAAGGTGGTTCATCTTGTTTCTGACTACTTCCTGTTTAGGATGATTCTGGGTCATGTATGACACAATCAAACTTCAAAACTAATCTAATCCCATTGCTCTATATTGCTCTGGCAAGTCCTGGTGGCCAAACAGTTTCTAGGCTGAAACTATCTTTTGGACTTGATGAAACAACATGTTCCCTGACTTGACACACGCCCGCAGGAACCAAACACACTTGCGCCTGATGGGGTGCGAGCAGTTGCTTGCAGAAAATTTGAGCTGCTTGCTGCGCCTGTGAAATTCCACGAGCTCGTTCTCTCGAAAATCTTGAAAATGCAAGCAGGACCCTTAGCACTAGAGCACAACGCCGTGAAATCAAAGTAATGCATACTAGTAACTGCTATAGGAAAATGAGATAAATGAGTCATTGAAGTCTAGACTCCAAAGTTTGGCTTGGTCACTTAGGTCACCTAGGTCACCTAGGTCACTTGGTCACCTTGTGCAAATCATAGGGTCACACGTGGTCCCTGGTCTCCCCAAAACCTGCATGACTTTGTGGCTTTGAACTTTCCACAGCGAACGCATGGCCACGCGGGTTGCGTAGGCAGCAATCATTTCCTCCAAAGCAGGCGCCAAAAACGAGACAAGAGGACAAGAGCATGAATATCATATGAATCATATATGAATCATGAACCTATAATATCATATATAGTAACTGCATGTAACTGTATGAACTCAGCATTCAGCTTGAATCAAGTCTAATCAATGTCTCAGTCTAATTCTGCATCACTTTTTTTCGCATTTTGAACCTTTGAGAACGTTTGGGCCGTCGCGCACTTGTCACCTGCTCGGTCAGGACCTTCGGCACTTTCTCTTCAACTTGTTCGTTTTGCCTGGCGCTAAGGTAGCACTGAAAGTGCGGCATTTTGAAAGGGTCGGGAATTGACATCGACGGCAGGGATGTAGTATTCAAAGATATTTAATAACATCTTTTGAACCAAAGAACATTTTACAAGGCATTTTTGTATATTTTGGTAGTATACGTATACCCGCCAACAAGCTGTCACAATGCAAGCACCGTATGACACGGGAGACATCGCGGCCACTCACTGCCTCTCAGTCTGTGATTTGGATTTTTCTCGCCTTGGATGTCAAAAAGGCTGGCAAAGCTAAAGCCGGTAGCTCATGCTCAACAGTTTCGACGCAACGAATTCATGGCTGCAAAGTACCCACATCAATAGAAATTAGACATGTTTTAATGTTCATCGATTTTCATAGCATGTTGGTCATAGTGTCATAATGATGATCCTGATGATCTAATAAATGTTGACCAGCATCTGCAAAGCCTGCAGTATTCGTTTTGTAGCGGAGATGCTTGGACACGCTGTGTCCGTCACTGAGGTAAGGGCTCCAAAGTCACCACGGTGGCCTCGAGAGCACTGGTTGCTCCACGCTTCAAGGAGAGCTCGCTCTGCAAACGTCCCCTCAGTGCCATCGGAAAAATGCAACAGAAACGAATTTCATCAAATTTCAAATCCTGTGTAAGATTTGGTCGCAATGTCTGGCAACAATCTTCCAAAGGTTCATTCTCAGTTTTCGGGTTACACTGGGGCGTCGCCATTAGCTCAAATCATATCAACACAATGGTGGCTGGTCTTTATCCGGATACCCAGTGTCCAAGTCCAAGTGAAGCTATGACCGGCTATGACTGACACTAAGAAAAACCAGTTGGTAGCCAAGTCTCATTTTCTGTCCGATGGCCTTGGATGCTTCGAACAGCAGAAAATACATCGATACAAACCAGCTAATACTGACGCAAGATGTGTATATTCTTAAGACGTAAGTGTTATGCAATAATTTGCATGCACGAACAGCAACATAATATAACATAATGCATAAGCATAAGAAGAAGCGAGCAAGAGTGCTTGAGAATGGCTGAAACATAAAGCCATGCAACAGTCAATCGACTCTCGGACCGGGCCCATTCCAATGACTTCCCTTTGCCAGACTGCGATCGGGGCCTCATGGAGACATTTGTATTTTGTAGCATACGCATGCGCTCTGCTTGCCGAATACAAGAACTGAAGTTGAAGAAACTAAACGATTGAAAGATGAACACAATATGAACAAGGCTTCAAGCTGCCAACAGGATCCAACACGTGCATTTCCAGGATGCAGTTCAAGGTGCATCAAGCTTTGAGAGCGCATAATCTTAGCACGTTCACGGTGCAACAATTGCTGTTGGTCAACTCCGCTTCTTTGCTCCTGCTCTCAAGCTTCAAAATGCTTCAATGATGCTGTTCTTTCAGGGAAGTCCAGCATAACAGCATAAGCTTTTTTCAGGTTGAACGTGAACGTCGTCGACTTCTTCCGTCCTTCAAAAGCTCCGTGACTTTTTGACGCTCCGCGACTGTGGCCTTGATGGTCTGCCGGGCAAATTCCACTTGCCTCAGAGACTCAGTTGAGCCATGCAGCTTCGCACCCCTTAACAGAGGGAAGTGGAGGGTTAAGTCAAGGACGGTCAAGGACGGTCAACAGATGGTGCAGGCAATGGTTGCAATGGTTGGTGCCGTGTTGGGTCGATGTCGGAAGTTTTTTTTCCTTCCAGCACCCAGGGTCTGCCGAGATGCTCCAGCTCCTCCATTAACTCACCCACACGCCTGAACGCTGTTATGTGCCACAAACAACAATCCAGTAAACAATCGTATGGATGCACACTTCTCAAGCAAGCATAAGCTGAAAAACGCATCCGAATGATAATCCTTCTTGGGACATCTTGGGACCCTTTATTTAAAGACGTGAGGACGGATCAATCGTCCCATTGCTATTTTGTCTTCAACTTCGACCCATCCAATACATGATGCAATTGAGGCGACTCCCGGCTGAAGCATGTCCAATGCTTGTCATAGTGAGGAGTTTTAGCCAAAGTCCCATTATCCAAAGCTTCATGTTTCTTCCCAAACTCATCTTCTTTCAGAAAATAAATTCAGACTTTTAAGACTGCTTGGCACTTAGACCTTAATTCTGGTGCTGTGAAAATCGAACTTTTTTGCTGTCAAGTGACCAGGCTTCGGAGCTTTGACTCATCTGCGACACAGACTTCCGGAGAAAGGCAAGGCGCTCATCAAGTTCCTCACAGTTCTTCGAAGAGTCATCTCTTCGTTTTCGTTCATTGAAACATGGTTGAAGCCACTATAGACTATGACTCACTATCTGTCTGCAATGACAATGGTAATGCTCCAATTATGGGAGGAAGTTTAGACATCTAACTTCCGACAATATGGACAGTTGAAAAGCAGAGCAGGGAAGTAGAGTAAAAAAATACTGCTTCGCGAAATGTAGGGAAAGTCACGAATCGCTGTTTGTTTTTGCAATGACTTGTGGGTCGGGAGGCTCGAAAAGTAGGCTCACTAATGCGGCGGGCGCGGAACCATGTGGTCAGTGGAGAAATTAAAAATGGCGCGCCGCTGTGGGGCCAAGCGCATTTACAAGTCAAAATGTGCAAAACACCTGCGTTTTGGAGCACGTTTGGAATCAGTTAGCCACTTCGTAATTTAGCCCGTAGTCAGTTTGGCAGTTGGACAATTAGTCACTGAGTCAATTAGTTCGTCAGGTAGTCACTGAGTCAGCGAGTCAGTTAGTCAGGTAGTCGGTTAGTCAATGAGTCAGTCAGTAAGTTACTCAGTTAGTCAGTTTTAGTCACTGAGTCAGTTCGTCAGTTAGATAGTTAGCTACTTAGTCAGTTCGTCCTTTAGTCAGTTAGCTAGATAGTCACTTGGCTAGTTAGTCCGTTAGCTAGTTTGTCACTTAGTCCGTTAGTCAGCTGGCTAGTTCGCCAGATTATCACTTTGTCAGTTGGTCAATTACTTGGTCAGTTTGTCAGTCAGTCAGTTGGCTAGTTAATCAGTTGATCAGTTAGGCAGTGAGACAATTAGACAATTAGTCAGTTAGCCTCGGACAGTTCGTCAGTTAGTCAGCTGGTCACTTAGGCAGTAAGACACTTGGACATTTAGTCAATGTTTTTGCTTTGTCATCCGTGATTCACAACAGCCAATCTCTCCTATAGGTTTCCTATTCTTGAAACTTCTGCCACCGCAGTGTGCGGTACTACTACTGGTATCTACTACGTTTCAGTGCCAGCTCCTTCTCTTCCTGATGAAGTTTTCGAAGGTCGTTTTCTTGCTCCTGGGAGTGAAGACAAGAAACTGTTGCGATCGAATCATTTCACATCTAATTTGATGCATTTTGCTGTTTGCTGCTTTGTAGAGACTTGTTGTCTCACCTGCACGGGATGGGTCAAGTGCAGCCTTTCTTGGCTGGCAGGTAGGTTGATGATTTGCATTAAACTTTGCCAAATTTTGCCAAAAGTTGGCATTGAACTGAATGACCACATTCTTCCTCTGGCAGGTTCAGAAAGCAAATAGAAAACAAATAAACCAATAAAAAACTTGTTCCACACTGGGCCCCCAACTGCGTTTGCCTGCTGTAGTCCTCAGATCAGAGGGCAACTTCATGCAGACTCGAAGGGCGTTGGGATGGACTGAAAATTGCCCGCTGGTCAATGTCAATATCTTCTGATCCAAGTGATGATCATGGCCCAATTGTATCATGTTGTATCCCAGAGTCTTTGCTTTTCGAGCTCAAATTCCAAGTCTTGTTGATCCAGTGGCTGGCCCTGGCTCATGGACAGGATGAACACAAAGATCAAGGAACTCCGCAGATTTCTATGAAACGACTCTGTTGAACTTATAGGATTTGGGGTCAAGAAGAAAAGTCCGGCGAATCTGGTATCAAGGCAGTTGAGACATGCTGAGACAACAGAATGCCAACAGTGACGAGATAATATACAAAGTTGAAAAACCGACAAACTCCAACAAACAGATTATAAACAAATATAAAAAGAACTGCGCTATTGCCTCAGGAAAGTCATCCGGCGATAGCCTGGGCCTGAGAAGTTTTGGATTTCGTGGTCTTTGACCTTCTTTGACTTCGGATCCAGCATGTTTGAGCATATGACATTGCAAAGACTCAACGACTCAAATTGCTCAACATGAAATTTATGGACTAATTTGATTATCTAGCAATGTCTAGCATCGATTCTGGCAGGAAGCGGTGGGTCCTCGAGCGTCAAGTCCTCAAATGAGTGTTGTTCAAAAGTGAAAATCAAATTGGAATCCGAACATGTACAGCGATTTACTGTAACTTCATGTCTTGACTCTCCACAGCAGCGGCTTTCACAACGCTTCATTAATCTGCACTGGGCAAGCTTCCAGCGAAGGCCGGTCTGTCTGTTGGCGAGATGGAAGCCTCTCACGACATCGTCGGATCGCTCCAACGGAAGTCTTCTGTGAATGTGCAGAATGCACTAACAATCACTATCACTAACACATCTTTGAGGTGTTTCTGCATCGCTCGCACGCTTCAAATCGCTTGATGCTTTTTTCTTTTAACTGCTGTCAAGTGCCAGCTGCCAGCTGTGCCGGTGGATAAGGGCCGGCTGGTAAAATACGACATTGCGTACAATGCAATCACCGGCCAAATTCGGTCAGGGCATTGGACAGCACCTTAAAGTTTTGGAATAGCACAGAATTTACTGGACTGCTCAGGATCATAGAGCTGAAAAATATCACATACGTCTTTGCGCAAAATGTATGTTGCGTCCCATTGGCCGAAATTATGCGTTTTGTTCAGATAGGCTTTGAGAATGGCAGCCGTTGGCCATTCCCCTTTCTTTTGGAACCACTCTTGCGACAAACCAACCTGACCATAAGGGCTGTAGTGGAAGATTTCCTCCCAGGTCAATTCCAGCCAGGGTGGGGCGATGGTCAAATTCGACAAGGAGTCGTGAACATAGTAAGTTCCTTTGCCACTGCAACCGCCAATGATCATGGTATGACCTCCGCCAGTAGTCCACCTTACGCTGAATGGCATAGGATGGCCACGGAGAAGGGTTTGGATAAGTTGGATTTCAGTCAAAGGTGCATTCCATAAGATGTAGTCTTGGCCTGATGTCCATTGGATGCCCTTCAAAATCCACTCTGGGTACCCAGCCTGTTGGCATTGACTACTGCTACGAGCTGGTTCAACCTCATCAGTGCAGCAAGCGTCCATGATGTTGGGCGCTATGATGTTTCCTAGGACGCGGCACTCCATACCCAAGCAGCTCTGCGCACGCTGCAAATTAATGTCCAAACCACTTGTGCCCAGCCTTTCGAAGTCTTGAGATTCTGGGTTGTGCGAAGGGTCGAAATATCCAGCAAGTTGCGCAACAGCGGTTGCCCAACATGTCTCCGGTGTGTACTGCATGCAGGCTGGCAGTGAAGGCCTCAGGTCCACCTGGCAATCTGGAAGCTTAACTTTGACCGGAGATGGCGGAGTCGACTGGCGCGCTTCGGGCAATAGAGTTGAAGATGGAGGCTTGTATTCAAAATCATCGAATACCGCGTGCTTCTGTATGAAGGCCGAGTCAGCCGGGTCTTCACAACTTGGAGATGCACCTGCAACCGCCAGGAGCGTCAGAAGGATTGTCATCATGTGGAGGCTTCAGGAGCAGGGCTGGGAGCAACTTGAGCCGAATCGCTTGAATGTGCAAGCATTTCAATGCATTTCTCTCTCTCTCTCTCTCTNATTTCTTCTCTCTCTCTCTCTCTCTCTCTCTCTCTCTCTCTTTAGTCTATTTAAGAAAGATGATCCGCACCGTCTTGACACCTGCACTGTCACCTGATGTCACTGTCATCCCAACTTGTCAGATCTTGTCCCACCTGGTGGAATCGTCCGTTGAAGGCCGGGCTGGAGTCGATGTCCAGGGCCTGGGAGCTGTGTCATGCTTTAGTCCGGGCTGAACGGTCTCCAACGGTTTTTTTGGTCCAGGCCTTGAAGAAGCGGTTTGAGATCTCTCCCTGCTCAGCCTTCGAAGGGACGCACTCAAGTCATTCAAGAATTTCCGCGAACATAGAACCCAAACTGATCGAACTGCTCAAGTGTCATGAAGTAGGTTGAGGCAAAGACAATGGGCGCGAATTGCTCAGCTGGAATCCATCCTTGGTAAGTTTACCAAATCCCTCATGATATTGCAGAAGCTATCCACGGAAGCAACTTGTGTCCAGTGTTCTATTTGCCCGTGGGCCTCCAATCAGTGCCCTTAGCAGCCTTCATTCTTCCATCATTGCAATTGTTTTGCATGTAAAACTTGTACAGCATTTGGAAACATTTGCAAGCAAGCAGCAGACGGAGTGTCAGCCAAAGGAGTGCCACCTTCCATACCTGCAGACAGGTCACGATGGATTTCCAACGGGTTCTCATGGCTTCACTTGGTCACACAGCTGCCAAGCTACGTTGGCGAGCTCCGGCCCTGAGTGCTCCCCACGTCTCCTGCGAAAGAGTTGCTCCACAAAATGAAGACAGGACGGAAAACAAAGGGAGGATTCAGAATTGAATGTATCTGCATGTCTCATCATGTCTCATCATATTACAATACATTCCAATAGTGAAATCCATTACAAGATGGCAAGACTGCTTGACCTCTATGGCACTATGGTCTTTTGTCGATCGCATTCGATCTCTATGGACCTGTATGATTTCCACATCCACACTCTGCTTGGCTGTTCATATCAAGGTGCCTTCAGTGTCTGGGATCCACCAGCCTCACAGGTCAAAACACGGCATCTATGTTGATGGGTTCATCGTGGTTTGTTAACTTGAGTAGGGCACTTGTCCAAAACAGCCGCAGCTCCAATTTCCCCCCAAAATCCATACATTTTCGACATTTTTATATCGTATGAGACCACAGTGATCACAGTGGTCTCTCGCTATCATGGGCATCGTGGGTTATCATGGTGCGATCTCCTCTTTGCAAAATTTGGATCCTTGTTGCATGGACGTTGCTGCCATCCTTTCAAAATATTCTAGATCTTTCTAGCCAACATGGCAAGCTGAAGCAGTGTCGGCTTATCCCAAGGATTGCTGCCGAGAAGCAAAGAGGCCAAGTGACAGTGACATGCTTGCCTCTCCACCTGCCAGCTTGTGCCGGACAGAATGATGCAGAATGCATATTGAAGTCTAGGAGAATCAAAGACACTCATTCAAAAAATTACAAGTTTACAGTACCTTCCCCTTCAGCTTTGCGAATAAGTTTTGCCACTGGTGATTGGTCCAACATCCGCAGCACTGTCTGCATTTCTGGCCTTCGTAGTCCTGACAAAACAAGCTTGTCTTGCTTGCACTCCAGAACCACGAATGTAATTGCTGTGCTATCAGTGCCGCATCTATTTCTCAACGGACACACGTGAAAACTACGAAGAGGGTCTCGATACGATCCTGGAACATCTCTCCCAAGTCAGCCAAGGCCAACATAGCCGCCCGAAAGCAGTCTGGCAAAGCAGCCTTGAATTCACCTTGGCGATGCTTGAGTTCACAAGAGGCATAGGTGGACGCATAGCATCGCATAGCATATCCAAGCTTTGGAAAATTGATTTTAAGAAACATAGTTCAAGTATGTTCAAGTCGGTCTTTGTTCAGAAGCTCAACTTGTCAACTTGTCTCACCAAGCTACGACTCACTGCCTCGCACAAAATGTTCAAAATCTCGGGCCCTGTAAAACGGTCAAAGACTTTGGCATCTACCTCGGTGAAGTTACAGTATGTCAGTATGTCACAGTGGCAGACTGCCCTTAAGTTACACACCATAAAACTGAGTAACTTGAAGTGAACATGAAGGTTCCGCCTTTATGTCCCTTCGAATTGTCACAAGATGTTGGAAAGATTGGGAATCTTGAGGAATACAGTAAACCACGACTATAGAGACTTGAGGAGTCCGAGATCGAGGAGCTTGCCAGCAACAGCCATGGTAGTTATAAGATGTGCTAGCTGCTATAAGCAACCATGAGCAACCCAAAAACAACCTTCACAATCATTCACGTT
This sequence comes from Breviolum minutum Mf 1.05b.01, assembly GCA_000507305.1. Lineage (NCBI taxonomy): Eukaryota > Dinophyceae > Suessiales > Symbiodiniaceae > Breviolum > Breviolum minutum. The sequence continues at coordinate 22,947 of DF239742.1, forward strand.
CTCAATCACGAGTGGCGAAGGCATCACTCCTCAATAACTTGATCAGCGCCTGGGCAAACAAAAGGACCCATGAATTGCTCGTGAGCATGCCGCATGTCTCCCAAATTTATGCACATGAACTCTCTTTGCTGTCAGCCTTGATTGCGGTGACGAAGGTGTGCGGCGAGGGACCCGAGGGCAAAGCCTTCAAAAAGAATGCAAAAATCTGCCTTTCTTTCTCTCATCTCTTCAATCTCCTCATTTATTTTCCTTTTTTTCTGATGCTCAGAGCCTCGGCAATCCCATCTGAAGGGACCAAATTGATATCTGGCAAATGTCGAAGATGGGCCTCAGCAAAATCTAACATTTCAGGCCAGTGAACCGAGGCGTGCGAAACCAGCCGAACGAGCTTCTGGACGTTTTGGATCAATTGTCTTTTATTCATATCAATTGCTCCAAGTGACGCAAGCCTTGGAAGCTGCTTCCAAAAGATGAAGTTTTCCATGAAGCACCTGCAAGTGGCATGGGGTGAAAGCCGAATGCACTTGTCCTGAAATATCCTGCCTGTAAAATCATTTAAAAACATCTCAAAGCTCAATGGTATACTTTATCCGGCACAAAATATGCAAGATTTCTGGAACATTCTGGAACACAACACACATTAATGGCTCTCTCTCCGTGAAAATCCCCTTGGCAATCTTGAACCGCCTGCTGGAAACTGCGCATGCACTTCTCGCCAGCCTGACCACTTCGGGTGCCAAAGTGCTGAATCTGACAACTTCTGACATCATTCTGGAGTGTTTCTGGATTTGTTTCTCGCTTCTCACTTTTCTTCCTGGCGTTTTTCTGAAGCTTTGATCTCTTTTTCACTCAGTTTCTACATGTTTTTGCGATCTCCACGTACTGGTCTCCACCTCTCTGTCGGCGGTAGCAGTGGAAACCCTGCCTTGATAACTTCCTCTGTGGCTAACGGCTCCAACGATCGGAGCAATGCCGCCACTGAAGTGGCCACCTTCGGGTGCCACAAGGACGGAACTTGACATCTTGGGACTAGAACTCATTATGTCAGCATGTCAATACATGCATACAAAATAGACACGCAATATGAAATATATAACATCATATGATCATATGTAGGCTACCATTTGATATTTTTTGCATACTTCGACATCAAATATCATACCTTCTCAAATTCGCCTGAAATTGCACTGGCAGTATGCATACTTGGGTTGCAAGTGCCTGCTCCCTCCTCTCAGCGTTGTACGTAGCATCTCCGAGCTGCCCCAACTCTGCCCATAGCACCTGCATACAGAGGACCCATTTGTTTGCCAGTCCGACACTTCTGTTTCAATTTTCTGCATCACAGTGTCCAGGAAATATAACAAAGTCCTTTGCCACTGCTTCCTACTCTTTTGCCATGTCCTTCCCTTTGCCAAAAAAAAGAGGGTGCTTTGTTTGCAAATGCTTCATTTCTCTCAGAGATCTTTGTTTTTCGCAACAAAGCACCTCGTTGCAAGCTCGTAGGTGGCCAAATCGTTTCGCAAGTTGATGCGCCAAGGGGACCAACCACGCAAAGCGCTGCTCCCGTATCTGAAACACATGATTCAGAGTGAGTTCTCTCTGACGCGCAGTTCAACCAACTCTACAAAGCAGGCATGATAGACATGATAGATCGTCATTATATCATATAGATCATGATTTTTGTGACAAGCTTGAATCCTGCAGATTTGGGCACTTTTGCATAGACTTGGGCAAAAGAAAAGGCAAAAAAACATACAAATTGCAAATTGCCAACTGAGCAGATGGTCCTTCCATAGCATGGACTTCTCCATCTCTGGCCCCTCCCTTACTTCTGGCCTGGTCACCACAAGATTTCACCACATGCACTAGGATCTTATTGCTGACAGCTAATCAAATTTCAGAAAATCAAATACAGCAATGCTAATGGCTGAATATTATATAGCTAAACACGCCTGACATTCTGGTGATACCTTCATTCAGAAAGCCTACGTCCTAGCATCCAATCTACTTGGCCTATACAAGTTTTGGTAACTGAATGTCGGTGCAGAGCTTCCAAATCTTCTCAGCTTCGTGCGTGGAGTGTGCCGCTGTCACTGCAATGTGCCAAGCTTCGGTGATGTCTTGAAGTTTTTCTTTCAGAACATCGTGAAGCTCCTCGAGACCAGCACCTCGATCAAACCAGCGACAATCCACAGTCCAATCAGTCCAACAGGTTGCACCATGCACCAACTCCAGTCCAAGAAACCATGTAGCTGGTGGAGCAAATGTGCCAATGCATGATGCAAATGGCCCTGTGCACATGCGCATACATGAACCATCACAACACATCACAGAACCACAGAGCTGTCCAGGGACATGCGCAGATATGCTATTTGGAAAGGACTTATGACTTCATATTCCGATCACAAACTATCCATGCTGGCAATCCAACAAACGGCAATATTCAGGCAGGTGTTGGTTGGTAGAATCTGAATTGCAAATAAACAGTCTTGACGACGTGACGAGTCATCGCCTCTGAAGCAGCAAGCTCTTGGAGTTGCGACAGTGCATCTGCCACAGAGCCTGAAGATATTTTCACTGAAAACAATGCAGAATCACTTTCAGTACTGTCAAGTGTATATCAAGCAGCACAACTGATGTGAAGTGATGAGCGATGCGCATTCATGCGTAGATGCTGCAATTCAGAACAGAATTGACATAAACAGAATCCAACACTTGTTAACAGATATTTTGGGAATTCCCCCACTTGTTCATGTTTCATGTTCCTTCAGCAAGAAATGTCCAATAAAAATTCAGGAAGGCTCGAAGCCATAGACAATAGCAAAATTATCCTCGATCAAATGAAACATGTTGATAGCATCCGTGTCCATGGATTTCATGGTACGTCTTGTATCTTGCATCTATGTCCACATAATTCCACATACATCCTCGGAATGCCACCAGCCTTGGTCAGGTTGATTTTGAACCTCAACCGAGATAATGCCGCCACAGCACTACAATCGACAGCATCGTGCCCAACATTCACTTGAAAAATCATGAATGTAATGATGCTACTGTTGCCCAAATGCTTAAATGCATTATGCATGCAGTATGTCAGTATGCAGATGTTAAGTTAAATGTATGTAATTACAGTATATCAATCATCATCAAACCAGTCGTATGCAGCCTTTTCTGCCTTTTCTCTTTGCATTGAACTTATCGCCAACCCTTTAGGCTCCTGGCCTCAGAGAGGGCGTCCAAATCTCCATGCTGAGTTATGATCTGCCGAAGCGTCTGGTCATCAATGCCTACCAAAGAGATGATGAAAAATATGAAAATACATGCAAATGAAATAAATGAAATACTCAGCAACATCAATGGTTTCAGTCTGTACAATCCAAGCTTCTCTGTTACAAATGTGTCCATGTGGTTGAGCCATTTGGGGAGCTTGTGCTTCCATTTTGCATGATGTTTTTCAAATTTCTGCCCTGCCAGTGTGGCCCACAGGGTTGGGGTTCAGGATTGTTTGCTTACCCCTACTGGTTTCGGTTTTCACCAAAAAACAACATGATATATGTACCAATAATTTTATGAAATATTGAGAAACGAGAAAGTATTTTGAAAAGCATACGTAACATAATATATACATACATATATGTATTATATAATTGTATAAACTTAATATGTTGCATATGTCCATGATTCTCATGATTTTTCCCAATATTTTGTCAGGATTGTGAAAAGCACGCTGGCTCGAAAATCTCGTTTGAGGCTTTGAATAGGCTGTAGCTTCTGCTGCTTTCGGCAGGTGCCTTCGGTCATGCGCTCTATCTCGTCCTCCATGTCGGCGGAGCTCTCGTCTGCTAAGGATTCATCGGCATCATCCTGACATATACAGGTCCAAGTTCCACAAGAATCCGCAATTAGTTCGATTGCATGTAGAAAAGTTTGGTATGCTTTGCTTGTTTTCTTTTCATACTTTCACGGTCCTCCGTCTGTGAATGCCTTCTGGCAAGAAGTGCAAGTTTGAAGCGTTGGGTAATCTGCTCCACCTGCACACGTCTTTCCGTTGCCAATTTGGGAAAGGCAAGAAATCCATAGAAATCTCCGTGCGTCAGCTTCCAGCTGTGTTCACATAGTATCATGCAACATCTTGCATAGTTTTTCCTGCCTTTTCCTCCATGGGCATCGAGGCACGTCTCCTTGGTCGAAGTAGGACAGCAACATAACGGCGGAATGGCACAGAATGCAAGAAACGTTGAACGGCCATGGCAAAATGACAACACTATCCAAGACTATCCACATCAGAGCATGAGCAATCAGCGCTTCCGAGAATCATATTTCTGATCACCACCATCTTGAGGTGTCTCTGGTGGAGCAATTTGTCTGCAACACTAAGCAAAGATGTAGGCGTTGCTAATCTCAAACCTCTGAGGTGTCACAGAAATGAACTCCAATGAGGAGTAAGAAGACACACCGAGATTTGTCTATATCATTGAAAGTAAAAAATATGTAGACAAAGAAACAGATTCTTTCTGGTGCATTGAGTACATGCTTGCAAAGCGTGGATTGAAATTCAAAATGATTCAACGAAAACAAAAAGCAGCCGCCAACCAGCCTTGTGATGACAATGTCAGGCTAGCAGGAGAGATGCCCACGTTCATATGACGGCCTTGCAATTGAACTCTGGCCAGCTCTAGGTCGTGAATCTTCTGCGTGATTCAAACCTTGAAGCATGCTTTTTCTGCATGACCTTGCCCTCCCTAGCAAAAAGAACCCTAAAACCCAAACACAGCTGCGCGAGGATTCTTACAATGTAAGAATCGGCAGGTGCCATCATTCCCATATCATAATGTCATACATCATTCTTGAAAACTCTCATTTGCAGGTGCCGATCCAGTTCGACACGACGTCGCATTGCACCTCGAAGCCAGTCTGCTTGTTCGTTGAGCTCCTCGATGAGCAGAATCATGCAAAATCATGCTCAAGCAAACCGCCCTTTCTGTGGAAGGACTTGGCCATGACTGGCCAACCAACAGGATGTCGAGTTGAACACCTCTTGAGGTTTTTCGGAGGATTCAATGTTCATATTGTCCACACTGGTCAATACTGTTCATACGTTCTCTGCTCCAATATGTCGACTTGTTTATTGTCTGCCTGCCCTGAGTCACACCTTGGCAATCACATCAAAGAAGCCCTGGTATGGAATTGCTCCACTCAGTAGCGCGTTGATGTCCTCCAGTTGTAGAACAAGAGCTGGACATCAATTTCTACAAGGCCACCATGTGACACAAAACATCTCAAAAAGTTTTCTCGATGAATGTCGAATAACGAGAACCTGTAGTAGCCATGCAAGCTTCACATTGCAGCCTCTCGCCTCGAGATATTGCATGTTCTTAGTTGTTCTTTGTTCTCAATATCTCTTCAACTTCAACCGTTGTGCCAAGTCTCCTATGTGATTCTGTGGAAATTACAGACCTAAATGGTGCTCTTGAGGGAAGTTCACTCTGCCTCTCGGCCTCTCCTTTTTGAGGCTGCCATCCACGTTTAGCTCGTTGCACCTTCCACGAAGCTCCAGGAGCAAGACTTTGGCATCACACGTGATCACCCGGTACAACTCCACGTCCTGCACGAAGCATGAAGCTCCAAAAAGAGCTCCAAAATGTGAAGCAGACTCGAACTCCTTGACAATATTGTGCAGATTCACCTCTTTCATGTCATCTTACATGACCTACGGTAGGGCCATGTTGTGTTGCCATGTCGTGCAATATCTTGCAATACCATACTGTCACCAGTCCTTTTCCAATCGCTTCTTTCTCAGCGTCTCAGATGAGCTTCGCAAATTGTCTCGCAAAGATGCCTTGGACATGGAAAATGCCATGATCAGCAAGTCACATCCACATGGCCATAGCGACATCCCCAAGCTTGACCAGGAATCGAATGAGACTAAATGCACGAATGCAATCTTCATAAGAACGCTCTTGGAAGGACAAGACGATAATCTCATTCTCTACTGGTTAAACATCATGACCACCATAGCACACTATACTGCACTAGATCCATATTAGATCATAAACCAGATCTGTACAGTATATTTTATATACATTTTATATACATTGAACAATGCTGTTGCCTCCACGCTACATGTTATGTTGATTTATGTTGGGCTTTGCAAGTTCCTGTCTGAAACGCCCAAGTCTCTATCTCCACACTCAAGCGCTGCAAGTCCAGCCAGGCAATACGCTTGAACATGTCCTCAGTTCAGCTCTCAAAATGCCACGAGAACAACGAGAGACAACGAAAACGATCAAGAGCGGCAAATGTTCCACGGCTTCCTGTTTGTAAAAGGAAATGTTGCACGCAAAAGTGGAGTCAAAGATAGATGTTATGAAATTTAGTGGAAATTGCAAGCCATCATGTGACTATCATGAAACACGTTAAATGATCCCACTAATATATCATATAATAGTGAAAACGATGCAAGGTGAATATAGACTTTTTATCACGAGATTACAATTGTATCCAATCTTGCTGAAAGGCCCGTCGCCGGTGCATTCGCCCTTCATGTACTTCCAGCATCAAATCAGAACTCCTCGAGAGGCCGAAAGCTATCAAGCGTACAGGCAGCCATTGTCTTATACTGTCAGATTCAGCTTCTCATCAAAGAAAGGACGCAACGTCGCCATCTTCACACTTCTTCGATTATGAATGATATAATTATAATCATTATAAATCTATGACTCGTAGAAGAAGCTGGACTGAAGCCTTCTGGTTGTTTGATGGGTCCCCCTCGAACAAAGACGCACAAATACACACGTATCATCACGGCATGTGTATCGGCATATGTGTACTGCATTGTCAATGGTCCACATTGCAAGCCCTTTCTGATCCACCCACAGGTACCACAAGCAGGCCAAGCAGCTTTTCAATTCTCTGATGGGATAAGACGTGCAACCAGCTTGCAATTTCAGAGGCCCGAGTACTACATTCCTGTCCAGCGAGTGTTGCATGCCAAACCCCCGTATCAAAACGAGCGACTGGACCCCTGGTGATGTTCTCTGGATGTTCTCTGGAACAATAATGATTCATACTGGTCCGTTTGTTGGCAATGGCAAGTGCGTTGCAGGCAATTTTGCGTAAAGCCCTCCCATCCGTCCCCGCCTCATATAACGTCATCAAGGTCGCCAGAGAACGCTTCAGAATGGTGTGCTCCGAGCGTAGTGTTTCCAGGTCAGCTTGATTTCTCCCCTCTGCCAATTTTCCTGAGCTCTTCAAATCTCTGAAGCTTGCATTGAATGAAACTATGGCAACCAGAAAGGCGCGACAAACCTTCTCTTTGGAGACCTTCACAGATTCCCTGAAGTATTCCCTTCGCGATCATCAAAAACAGTTCACAGGAAACAAAGACTGACTTCCTCCGAGCACTTTAAAAACACATGATCACTCTATATATCGATCTTGCTAGTCCTATTTTGTGGCGTCACTCAAGTCCAAGCATCTACGGGCCGTGAGCTTCTCCAGTTGATCTTTGTAACCATCGTTCCGTCGTATCTGGTCAAAGAAGTCGGCTTTGTAATCTTTGTCCGCTTTCCTCAGATTGTTTTCGTCGAGGGAAGCATAGCCAACAAAATCTGAGGAAAGTGGCAGAATCTTGTCAAAGCGTCTTCAAAGTCACATGGGCATTGTTGAAGTCACTGATGTCGGAAAGCACAGTCCTTAACGCAAGCGAATGCTTGGATACACTTGGCCGCATGGAGCGCGAAACCCAATCAAGTACCCTCAAATCCATGAGATACGAAAATTGCACCAAAGTAGCAACAAACAAAGCACTCTAAAAAGTACTGTTGCAAACATGTGTGGTCAATATCGTGGTCAAAATCAACGCAATGCGACCCATTTTGAAGGAATACAGTACAGCAAGCGTACGAGGCAGCAAACAGTTGCCCTTCAAGGTATCCCGCTTGAAAACAATAAACTGGACTCTAAAATAAGGAGTCAAGCTACGAATTACTATCCCAAGCTTTACATACATCCACTTTTGAGCTCTCACTCATACGTTGATTTTTGATTCTTCTGGCAGCAGAATGCCCCCCACGTGCCACTTTGATAAATTCAAGCAGCTGCAGGGTGTTTTTCAGGTTTTTCACGAAGTGTGAGGCATTCCTTGCTGTATGATGAATTGAATGCCTCAGGAAGCCGCTACCCCCTGTGCTGTGAAAGGATCAAAGGCCGGGACAGGAATGTGATAGTGACAGACCCCTTCCACTCCCGTAGAAAGCATTAGAAAGCAGTAATAGGTTACTTCATTTCATGCTAAGTCACTGCAAATCGTCTAGCTTCTTGTTGACGCTCTTCCTTCCAACCTGGATGTTCAGTGATTTTTCCCACACCGTGGGAAAGTGTGAAAAGAAAATACTCAGAAAATGTAGACTGCGATAGCATTCCGGCGAACGATGGAAGATGAATTCTCACAACTCTCCACGTTGCACCTCCGCCTGCTTCAAGGTGTTCTCCTGCCGGGGCAACAGTGTTGAAAATGGCTCTAGCGATCTTTGTCAGAAGTTTCCCTATACTGAATTTTGTACACATGGGCCACAATGGCATCATGTGGTCTGCTCTTTCTACAACACAGCATATCATAGCATATATTGCAAGTAGATGCCCCTTAGAAGGTTTGTTCCCTTACCCTGCTTGGTCATACCCACCTCTATTCAGAGCTTACACAGACTCGACAGCCATGCTGCAATTAGGCAATGACGATTGATGAAAATGGAAGCAATGGTGACTTAGTGATGATCAAGGGATCTGTGGGTCGCAAATGGAGCAAGTATGATCTAAACCTGGTCCAACATAGTCAAACTGTCAGGATCTGTCAGGCATGTTCATTGAACATGTCAAGCACACAGGACATCCGCACCGTCTCACGATCCAAACGCTGCAGTTCCATTGGCTCAGCACGACGGCTCAACTCCTCGTGCAAAGTGTGCAACAAGTCACGAATTGAGTTCACAAGAATTAGTAGCTCTTCATGGCTTTGCACATCTCACAGTTCATACACATGCGCAAGCATGTGAGATGTAGTAAGCACCAATTTTGCAAGAGTGTTGCTTCAATTTGTTTCTTCACTGCAATTTCTTATACAACATTGCTCGTTTCATCTTGAACCTTCGGCCAAGCTTCGTTTTGAACTGCAGCGCTCAACTCTTGCTGAACGATCTCGTGGCACTCGAATGTGCGGGCATCTACCAACTGTTCGATGGGGTAGGCCAGCCTGCGGAGAGTCGGCGTTATTCATGCACATTAATAAATTACAAAAAATATACAAATCAGAGAATCAGCTTTAGCAAAATATAGCTCGAGACAAAACTAGAACAGAAAAATCCGTGGGCTCAAGGATATGCATTATAGGAGAGCTAATGCACAAGACTTGTGCAAGTGTTACACAATTTTTGTGAAGCATGTAGTGGGTGTGGAGGTCGACTTTGCAGATGGCTCGCTTAAAGATAGACATGCCTCCAATGGCCCAGAGTGATTGTCCGAGTCTGAGTGAGTGACAAGAAATAAAATCAAATAAACTAGTAAAGACTATCAGAATATCTAACAAATAATAAGAATATCTAAACGATAAAAGAAATCTGCTGTGAAAAAAATTGCTGTGCATGTGCCGTTTCCATGTCTCGCCTGCTCAGGTCACTCAAGCCAGCCGAGAGTCGACTGAAGCGCTTACGCTCCCAAACTCTGTCATATTCGCTGAGCCTTGGTGAAGAAGCCAGACGTTTCATGACGTTTCAGAAGGACAGTAAAATCACTAAATCACACCATTCAGACAAGCTTAAGCTTGGCAAAACATGGCACAACCATTCGCTGCACAAGGTACGTGCTTGACAGCTTGAGCACGCTATTTTGGCTTTCACTGAAGAACCTGGGCCGAAAAACCATCAGAGACATGCAGAGACCAGGAGCGCAAAGAGACGTGCAGTAAGATTCGTAAATTCGTAAATGTCATACACATGATGCTTATATGTTCTTATGATAATTATGGTTCTTATGGTTCTTTGTTGCTAGGTTACCACCCGCAATGAAACCTATCACTCTGTGACTGATACTGCTCAGGCTTGCCCATGCACCTCTCAGAACCCATATCATATCTATGTCAATTCTATGTCGTATCTATTCTATATTAACATTAGATCCACCGACTTGAAGCACGTGATCTATCAGAATCTATCATCTATCCAAAGGCATTCACATCTAACGACCATAGTGATGGCAAGGGCTAAACTTCATCTGAGGCACATGTATTGTCTGATCTTGCTGGAGATGTCACGAACATTCCGAAGAGCCCGGTCGACCTCATGACCTTCCATCCTTAAAACGGGCACGTTGGACTTTGGCAACCTTGCCATGGTAAAAAAATGGAAACCCTAGAAAGTAATAGAAAGTATAGAGAGCACCGTGTCGTAAATGCTATAAAAACGTGCATGATACAGTGTCTGTGACTCAAGAACTGCAAGCAGCTTCTTCCTATTTCTTCCCCCTCGCATTCAATTGACTACAGTAGTTCTTAGTTTGTTTCTCTGTTGGGGTCCAGATTGCCAATGACTGATATGACTGCACAGCTAGAGATTTGCAGCCTTGGCTTGGCCTAGCTTCGCCATTTCAAATGCTCGATGCCAACGTCCTTTGACTTCAGTGCGAGTTTTGTTGAACTCCTCCGACTTCGAACAAATCCAAGAACGCGAGCCGACACCAGAATGAATGAACTTGGTCTGAGTGAGTCTGAGTCATTGAGTGGGCGCAAAAACATTGGAACCATTGTCGAAGAGAGGGTGCCAGATTCTCTATGATTCTGTTCGCTGTTGATAGATTGATTTGTTGGTGGTTGGTGATTCATGATGATTCATGCATGTTGAGTTGTTCATGTTGAGTTCATTCAAAGTCTGATGCGCAGGGTTGCCAGCCTTGATCTTCTGAAGCATATCTTCTCGCTGAATCAGGAGCTCCGGAATACCTCGACCCGAAGATTCGAAGCGCTCCGTTTTACCGACGAAACTTGAAAGCAAATTCGATCAAATTCTCGTATCATTTTGTACCGAGGCAGCAGCGTGATGCTGGTACAAGGCATTTGGTCCACTTTTGGTCTTCCTGAATGGGACAAGCAGTCGGAACGTTCTTAAAACTTGTGAGGAATCTTGCATATTAAGCTCTGATGCACAATGTACGATATGAGAACGGAAGTAGGTGATAGTCTTCTAACTGTCTTCCATAGATGCTCCCAGCACACTTGTGTGCTCACATTGTCTCAGGGTCGAAATCTCGAGCTCATGAATGACTTCCCGTGCCATGAGTGCTGCAAGGAGCATCAAAGTGAAATCACTTACATTGCTTCCAAGAGGCAGGCACTCCTGCCGCTACTAACTGCCGCTTTGTCATTCGTTTGCGCCGCCCACCTCCTGACCATGAGGAGAAAACGCCAGCAATATGCAATTTTACTTGAAGCGCGCAGTGCCAAATTGCCGAACCGAACTGCCACCAATGCCAATACATTTGATTGAAGTCCCAACAAATTTCATATGTTGCAATGTGCTGCATCTGTTTTCATTGTTTTCCATTATTTCCATTCATGACTTGTATGTAGCAGTTACGAGCGGTGCTCCAGGTCATAGAAAGCTCCTGTCTTCACATTGCTTCCAGCTTTGCGACTACTTGTGCTCGGCTCAGAGGCAAGATCAGTTGGATCCTGAAATGCTATGAAGTACACCTGTCTCTGAGCTATCTGTTTGTTTTCTAATCCAAGTTCAAAATACTCAAGCAATCTATTCGAAGTATTCAAGATTGATAAAATAATTCACATGTTGACAAGTACTAATTCCTATATAGAAGTGAAAAGTCATGAGAATATATACTTCATAATGTACTTCGTTTTATGGTTTCGACAAGACAACCAATCAAAACAACATTCCAAAAAACAGATGTGTTGTAATTTCAGGATGCTGTGTTGCTAGGTGTCTGATGCAGCGTCGCCTCACATAAGTTGCCCCATTCGGAGTAAGAGGCCTCTGTCCAAAATCCAAGCACTTTCTAATCAAATTGAGATCAATCCAGTCACCCTTTCCATCAATTCACATCTGAAAAATAATAAAAAATAGTAGAGAAAGCTGAAGCTACGTGTATGCGCATGTGTATCTACTCGATCCGCAAAACTGTGCCAAACCACACCTGCCGAACAAAGGGCAATCCTGGCCTTGAAACAGAACCAGCCTAAACATGTCTATAGCATCATAGTATACAAACAGTCTGTGTCGGCTTGCCAGTTGAACCACCTTCAGCCCTCTGCTTGAGAAATAATTTCTTTGGCTACAGGGCGCTACACATCAACTATGCCACTATGCCCTTGCAGGGTCCTGCCTGCTCAATCCCAAGCAAGTCATCCACTGTGTGAGACCTACTGGGCCGCTGGGCTTCTAGCATCAATGCATGGATGTGCATGGGCTAGATCCATGATTAGATTTGATACCTGATTAGACTCTGCGGCTACTTGCCATAGCCCCCAGGATAAAATCATACAACATCAATGTGATTCAAGTGATGGGCAAGAGTTGCGACTCACTCTTCTGAACTGTTCTCTCACTCTACCATACTGATATCACTATACACTATACTCATCAAACTGAATATAGGAGGGTGAAATGTGCGGGGCTCATGCCTCTCCATCTGCAAATGTCGGGCTGGGACTTCATGATAAATTGCTTCAACCTCAAAGCGCAAGAGCATACGATAGCATAGAGGTATACAAAGGCAAATCGATTTGAAAGCCTTCCAAGGAGTGAGGATCTATGGAGAATCTAAATTCTCATGACATGCGATGTCTTGATTGAAGTGTGCAAAACTATGACAAGGTACATTGGCTTCCTCGTCCCAGCGCTGCAGTATTTCCTCATCAGAAGGACGTGAAAGTGCAAAACTGCAAGAGAAGATTATCTGATGAACACCAGTACAGCAACTGCAAGTGCCAAACACGCTGATTCAGTTCAGCGAGATATGGCAAAAGTCAGTGAGCAGCTTTGGATCAACGACTACGGCGTGCCTCGTCTGAGACTCTGGCGAGATACTGTGCATCCGATTCCATCAACTCTTCATCAACTCAGGACCAGAGGAAGGGTCTCCACTGGGCCACTTGGCCGGATCAAAGCAAAGGTACTCAGCATCACATCACCTTGTCACCTCAATTTGCACAAGATTGAGACAGTGAAACGTCAACAATTAGAACAAAGAGAATCATTAAGAATGGTCAAGAAAGAAGCAAAAGGAAAGCAAACCACATGACTTTGACAAAAGCCCTGACATCTGCCTGTTTTCCTCCATTGCCGTCCCAAAAGCATCTTTCCTGTAGTACTTCTGCGCCAGGCCAGGTTTGGACGGTCTCGAGCCAAAATTTATTGGACAGTGAAGTGGCAACAAGACTGCTCGCCACACACGCCACACATACATCCCCGAGCGCGATGCCAAACAAATGACTCAAATCCCACACATTCCAACCCCAAAAGCAGCGCTGCCCTCACCTGACTGTAGCATGTGCAAGTCGGGTATGTCTGGTCGAAAATCGCACGAAAGGCGAAATACTTTGCATATCATGTTGTATGATTATATTTTGCATATCTTAGCATCTCGAATCTTAGGCCAAAGATCCAGGCAAAGTCCTTTTCTTCGGTGGCAGTGATGCCAAGCTCCTCGAGAATTCAAATTCGAAGTGTAATCAGACGCAAACATGGCAAACTGTCTCAAAGAAAAAACTTGCGATATCTGCATTCCGTATATGAATCAAACCTCTCTCAGGTGCAGCTGGGATAGCTCCAAAACCTTTTTATGTTTTTGTTTTTTGATGTTTTTTGTGATTTCTGTGCTTTCCTCATTGTTTTCTCAAGAGTTGGGTGTCCTTGATCATTGCCTCCACCGATGGATCTCGCTCTGGCTTTCCAGGTGGCGAAGGCGAACGCGGAGGCCACAGCACCGGCTGCACCGGAGATGCCGGGCGCCAGTTCCAGCAAGTCGAACTGCCTCCGAGAGAGAGACTGCCTCAGGAGGATTGCCGATTACAATATTGGTGACTCACTTGGTGACTCATATCCTTGACATTTCTGATTACAGCAACTTTGCAAAGGAAGCCTTGCAATATGTACGAGTATGAGTGATGCCCTGGCTAAAGAACGCATCACTGAACGCTGCCTTACAAAATGGTGCAATATGATTCTACCGTCTACCATGTTCCCCTAATATTTTCATACCTTGGCATTGCCAAACGGCAATCCTTAAGCAGAAGCAACATGTTCAGGCACAGACCTGTTGCCAGGAAAGCGTTTGTCTGCGGCCAAAGCAAGTGAGGAAAGTGCTGCTGCCTCACCACATCCAATGCCAACAATATGCCATCATATGCCGAATCTATCCAAGACAACCATGCGAAAGTCAAAGATCCCAAGCGACTGCGTAGGGAGTACGACTGTGATAGACTGTGCGAGTCCCGCACTGCTGCAGTTGCGCTTGGACTTGATGGTGTGTCCATCCTGAAGTGGCATACCTCAGAGCAGTCCAGCATGTCACAGTTGCTGTGCGATTTCAGAAATACTTGTCCAAGGTGGCCCGTGTGAGCGTGTTACGGTAGATTCCCAGTAGATGAAGGGCCATCCAAAAAATCTAAACCGTGGCATAGTTCTCAAAGATTCTGAATTTGAAATAGTTTGATCCTGTCATGTTTTGATGATTGATTCCGATTCTCACCGCTTTCACATGTCCATAGGTGGTGCTGTCTCCCCGTCCCGACCCACCCTCCCAAGCATCAAACGCATCGCCAAGCAGCTGGGCCATTCGGTGTCACAGCTGCTTCATGGCTGCAGTTCAGAACAGCTGCCGGGCAGTGTTTCCAAGTTTAAAGTTACCCAATCAGAACATATTGTAACCTTTTTTACAGACAGGATACTAACGGATAATAGGGTAACAACATGTAGTAGGACTTCACAAAAGTCTACAATCTTTCTTCCCAAAATTTCCCTTCTTTTCTTTTCCAACCCCTTGAAGCAGTGGTTGGGGGTAAGGTTAAGACATCAAATGACATCAAAGACTGCTCTGGGTTAAGTGTGCCGTTGGCAGACTGGGCAAACAGTTTTTGAAATCCTACTGGCTCCGAGTCTCCACCTTTTGGAGATGCGGAGGGGGTATCTACGAGGACACACTTTGGTGCCCAACCGCGACAAAGGAGGGACAAAAATGTGTATCGCGACTGAATATTGAAGTGACCCTAGGTGAGTCTAGCTAGAAGACTTCCCATTTCACTTGCAAGGCAGCCAGGTGTGGTGAATGCAAAACTTTAAATATGGACAAACAGGGTATGGACATATACATATAACGTGTACGCTATAAACTACTTCAGTCAGTTTAGGTCACGGTCAAACTAGGCACCAAAGTCCCCACGCGGCAAACAGCCACGTTTCCACTTGTTTCTCCGACGTCCGACTTCCAAATCCTGAAACATGCATTGCAACCTGCTGAAACTTTCTGAAGCTCTTGTCAATTTTGTCAATGAATTGCGTCAGAGAAGCAAACAGTTCTCCTAGTCCTAAGCAGTGAAACCACCCCCCCGAGTGAAATCTGGAGCAAAACAGACGAGTTTGGATGTGCAAACTTGCAAGAAAACAGTACCCGGTTGCTCTTCTCTTTTCCAGGTACAAAATGCATGCATCACTCTTCTTCACACAAATGCTTTATGTCGCCACAATTCCGCGTATACTGCCATCTGTTGCATCAACTTATCTGAACTTATCTGATACCTTGATCAATGACGAGTCATGTGTTGGCCCATGGCAGTTGAATGTTTTTGTTCCAGTAGGCTAAACTTTGGGATGCCTAAACTTTGAACTGCAAGAGACCATGCTATTCTGCAAGCAGCGAAGCAAACAAATGCGCACTCACTTTTGTACTTTGCTTTTTGCTTCTCACTCTCAATTTAGTCTTCTCATAACTTCAAACACTTTGGGAGAATTATGTATCATTACATGCCAACTGTTGCCAAATGCAGCACATAACGCTGCGGTATGTAGTAGAAACATGTCCATCACAAATCAATCGAAATAGCGCCGCAAAAAGTCCAAAGGGCTAAATTTGGAGTTTTGTATGTTGCATTTGCGTTGTGAGCTTGCTTCACCATTTCCTATCAAATGTACGTCTACCTCCACTGAAAAATTGACCCTGGTTTCTGATTCTCTGCGTTTCCGCTTGATGTCACTTCCGCCCATGTTTCAACATTGTTCGACTTGGTCATCTCCACGCATGGACAGCATCCACGAAGGCTTGGACGAGCTCTGGACCTTAGTCACCCCTGGGGATGATCATAAGAGTTTCAAGGATGATCTGTTTAATCAGTGTTTCATTGTTGATCATGCCTCAGGGCTAGTGGAACTACAAACACAGATGATGAAATGCTAGCATCGAAATGAAGCGTTGGTACTTTGGCCGCTATGGCCCTGACTCTCCTGGCCATTGAGGCCTTCCCCAAGGTTCGCAATGAGTCGTGGCCCACTCTGCAATTTGGAAAGCATCACCTCAACTCAAATTGTCCCAAGCAAATCTTTATAGATCTTAGCAAAGTCACCAACTGCGAAGTCAAGTTGTTCTCACTCTGGCCTTGACCTCTCGCTTAACCTGAGCAGAACAAAGCCCTTCCCACTTCCCTCCCCGGAGGGGAAAAATCAAGACACAACTCGAACACTTCAAACTGAGGAATTAGTAATTTAATGTAATTTATAGACTAGATGTAATTAGAAGCCTCTGGCGCAGCAAGAGAATGTTTGGGCCGCATTCGCGAGCGCGCACTCACAATTAAAGTCTCTGCTGGCCCACCTGCGAGCCACCCAAAAGAAAGCTCAAATGGGATTCGCAATCCAAGATGCGAAGGATCTTTGATCCAAGTACATCTAACAGCACTCGTCTTCCAGCTTGACAAGTGAAAGCAACTGGTCCATACAGTGTCGATAGACTTTCGAGAACATTTGATGCATCCCATCGTCAAATTATGTCTATACTACGTGAATATTTTATTCATCAAAGCTTGGAAGAGCCAAGGAGACGCGGCCAAATGCGGCCAAGAACGTTCCGGCGGCTTCTTACACCACACGCTTTGACGTGTTCAATCGTTTTCATCTTGCCCTAATTTGTTGCGTTTGATGTCTTTAATTTTCATGTTTACCTCGTTTCCTGCGGCGATTTGTTCGCAAAATAATATTTGGGCAATTTAGATAACTATAGAACCAGCTTGGTGCAATGCCTAGCTGCCTAGCTCACTCGTCATCGCTATCATCTAACCTCAAATCGAGACATCTTCAGACTCGAGACCCTCTCGTGGAAAGATCTGAACTCATTGATATTGAAAATTATTGACTCTTGACAAATAAAATATAATAAAATGATATCAAAGAAAGCACAGTCTCAAGTTCGCTTCAAGGTCTTGTTCGATTAGTTCTCCTCGATTCTATCTGATTGAATCCAACTTAGCTGAGGCACGGGATGGAATTTACTCCTTGATCAATTTCACCACCACCTCTCCAGCTGGCTTTCTTCTTCCGGGCCATCTCTTTGCGGAAGCCTTGGCGGGCAAATGCCCAAACATGGCCATTTGTGACGGCAATGAGCCAATAGCAATCAATATATAATCAATACGCAATGAATAGATATAAATAGCAAAAAAGCTAACCATACCTAAAGCACTCAAAACCACAGTGAAAAACAGCAAGCATTTCAGCAAACCACCTTGAAGTGCAAAGTGCCTACCTACTTGGAACCAATGACTCCTGTGGCACTCTGTAAACAGCACAAGAATGCAGCATTTTGCCCCTGTAGTCTCTTGGCAAGTCTAGCGCCACGCTCCGGACTTGCCGTTTTACATGGGTTTTACCCCTTTTTACATCGATCCTTTTTGCCTGTTTTGGCCTTTGCTGTATCTCGCTGTTCACCGAGCTGCCTTTGCCTTTAACTTTCAGCAAGTCCTCGGAGGCTTTGTCAGCCCAGCTATCACCCTTCGATCCGCCAAACTTCTGCTTGGCGAGATGGGTGTTGTCTAGCAGCCTGTCATCCTGGATCGACAGAGTAAATCTAATAAATCCAGAACAAGCATTTGGAACAAAGCCTACTTCCTGATTTTGTTTCCCGTCTAGCATCATCTACCGCCAGACTGAAGCAGTCTGATTGTCTTGAGCTACTCTGGACAGGAAGGTGTGCTCGAATAATAGTTTCTTGATGCTTATTCAATTTCTCGTATCAGTTGCACTGTTCTCCCAGGCATGACAAGACTTCTTAGCCCGCTCCTTAATGGTGGATCTCCACTTGTCATCATCGATTCGTTTAAACGGAGTGCCCTTCTTCTCCTCCTTCTCTTCCTGCTTGTCATGCAGCACACAAATTCCGATGGCCGTATTGATCCCACATCAACTGCTTCACTGCATCACGTTTTTTCTCACTTAAGTGGTCGAGAGCATTGAACGTGTCCAATTTGCCATTCCGTTCCCTTGCATTGCTCAGCATCCCTTGCAGATGCGGTTGGTCCTTCTTTTGCTTCTTGGACTTTTTATTCACGCTGCCTTCAGTGGCCTCTACTGGTGCCTCCACCTGTTCAGCCACTTCCATTTCAGGTTCAGCCACTTCCATTTCAGGTTCAGCCTCTACCTCCTGGCTGCGTCCAAATTGAGAACAGTCAAGACAGGTAATGCGGAAAGCTGACAAACTAAACAAAGTGAACAAACTCTGAGAAATCATTCAATAAACCTTCATGTTAGCAAAAGCACTCAGCCAAAATGAACTAACATAAGTTCAACAAAAACACATGCAAATAAAACGCATTAAGATTAGGTCACATGACCACGCCTGGGTTTTCTGTTCCCGCTTCCTTTTCTTGTTTGGCCTGGACCTGCAGCGATCACAACTTCCGTGCTACCATTGTATTGTGACGATGGAGATTCTTTGTCACAATTGATGCTCAAGAGATTTCTACATGTGCTGTCTCAAGGGCTTTAAAACAATTCATGACTGCAATAACAGCTTTTAGCAGCAAAGTTGCCTTGCTAAGTCTGAGCTTCACACACTTCGGCTTCCTCTGCAACTGCTTCTGGCGCTGCAACTTCTGCACGCTGGGCGTCAAGCCACGTCTGGCAAGCAGCAACAAGCTCCAAAGGTTCCAAGGCCTTGGCCTTCTTTGGCTTCACCTGTGCTCCATGCTTTTCGTGTCAAAAAATAGTGGCACAGAATCCAAATATATCAAAATCACTATCATCTCTGACGACTAATTTCTAGTGCATCATTCCAGTATCAACTCCTGGAAGCACAGACCTTTGCGACTTGTCACATTACAGCCAAACACTCGCACAATGGCGCGCCATCCGGTGAAAATCAAGAGTTTCAACAGAGATTTGCTGCAGGCTGGAGACAACAGGCACATCTTCGAGGGCAGAGGTCTCCTTCAGGGCACTGACGAGCCTAATGACTTGAGCTACTTTCTCCTACCCGCTCACGTCAGAAAAATATGCAGAAATATGATGCTTGACCTTCACAAGATGCTACAGTTTGAATCTCACCCGGTCTCTCCTTGTCCAGTGCCTTCAGAGTTCGATTTAAGCCGCTTTCGACCAAGAAGCGTCGAACTGCTGGGTACAGATCCTCAGCGTAGATGATCTCAACATACAATCTTGCACAAGGGAAATGAGCACATATGTCTCCTTCTACCTTTTATGCAGCTCTTACTCGTTGAATCATTTTGTATCATGAAAACTTTCTGATAGCCATGGCTCAGAGGGATTCAGCTTCATCGTTTCTCCTGAAATGGGTGCAGCTAATTTGGGTGGCTTGAGCCAATGCCTGCAGAACAAATCGACGAGATAATTGCATGCGCTGAACGGACTCACTATAGACTCAACATGACTCGACATATATATATATATACACATACACATATAATATATATATATAAATAATTATATGGATAGACAAAGCACATGTGCACAGCATAGCACATCTGATCACATATGCCTGATGTATGGAGAATGGATGCAATCAATGTCCTAAATCAAGTTGAAAGCAAGATACATCCTCCACGCTGCTTCCCGGCCGAAGCCATTTAGGATCAAAGTTCCCCTGTAAACTGGCGACTCGACCTGTAAGAAGCACTGCTGTGTGGCAAAGATTCAACAGCTTTGAAACGAAAAGCAAGTCAAAATACCATGCTGGATGGAGGCAAATGATTGCATCATTCTTCCCTCAAGGTCTTTCCTACTAACATATAATATGTTCCCGTGCTGCGTGTCAGCGGCCCCCCCCAATGGTATGGTCCCCAAGTACTAATACTACTGGTAGTAGGTACCACTACTACTACTACTACTACTACTACTACTACTACTACTACTACTGCTACTACTGCTACTACTACTACTACTACTACTACTGCTACTACCATTAGTAGTAGTACTAGTACGACTAGTATCATTACTACTACTTGTACTTCTACTTCTACTTGTACATGCAATTCTACTTGTACTTCTACTACTACTGCTGCCAATATTACTACTACGTAGTTCTAGTAGTACTAGTGCTATCACTACTACTTGTACTTCTACAACAACTTCTACTTCTACTACTATTATTGCTACTAGAATTTCCACCACCCCCCCACCCACACCACAGCAAGGGGGGATACCATAGGATGGGGGGGGTGCCACCCAACGCTGTATCATATATATGAATACTTCACATCAGTCAGACTGAAATGCTCCATCTCATATCGAGTTCCGTGATGTTCACTCAAAATTTGTTCATCCTGCGCTTCTTGCCGTTGCCTCCTTTGGATGCTGCCTTCAATGACTGCGCTGCGTCTTCCAAGTCAGTCTCACAGTCTGCAGTGACCACATCAAACCCAGCCTGAGCCATCCATGAAACGTACATGGGGGATTCTGTCATCAATCATCATCAATTTGTTTGCTTATCCACCACCTATGAAACCAGTCCTATCTATTATCTACTTGTCCACTACGCATCTACCCTTCCTCCCTATCGAACTAGTCAAGGGCAATAAATCATTCATTATGAATGCATGTATTGATGCACACCAGTGTACAAACAATGTGTACAATAGTCTAGGCCCTTAGACAGTATCTAAATGTAAATGCCTTTGACATCCATCTTCAATGCTTCAAGACTGGACTTTTACTTATACGATCTTATACGGTCATTTCTGCAAACAAATTCACTGCTTCATATTCTTGAATCCTCATCGCCGGTTGCTGTCAGGATTCACTCTGGAGTGCTGGCAAAGCATAGCAGGCCCCACGTGGAAACACCATCAGCGGTACCTCAAACAGCTAGTTGTTGAAATGCAACCAACACAAACAAGAACACGAATACATGGGACATGCGTGCCCTGTATGCTACTAATGAGTTTGTGCAAACTATACGAGCGTACATATGATTTTTGGTCCGCTGTCATGTCGCACATCTCCTTCCATGTTGCGTCTGATGGCTGTTGCAAAAAATCTGTTGTAAGGCCATGATCAATGCGTTGCGACCGGGCCGACATCAAGGAAGCCAGCCCAGCACGGTAGAAGGATGCAGAGCGTTGCCAGGTGGCCTCATTGAAAATGGCCATTTCTCGATGCAGCTCTTCCAAATCAGCCTTCAGCAAACCCTTGACCAACTCAGCTGCAGAATCGAAGTGCTGCAGGTGGGGAAACAAAGCGTAATCAGTCAAAGCATACCAAAAAATTGGAGCAAGAGGAGAGTTCATCTCAAATTTTTCGAAATCGTCAGTTTCAAAGAACACGGGCTGTGGAAAGCAGGACTTCAATGCTTCTGTTGCAGTGGGCAACTGGGCGAACCACCGCTGTGCAAAAACGGAGTATCGGAACTCGCCCACGGCGTGGATTTTGCTCCACCAGGTGGCGCTGGGAAGCCACAAGGGCATAGCCATCTCATATTGCTCCCAAAAGGTGAGCTTGTCTGGTTGCTCTGGGAAGAATACGGCCGCATGAAAGTCAGCTATTTCCTGATATGAAAGGAATTTTCCAGACACCAGCCATTCCAAGGTTACCCCACTCGGTTTATCTGCATCCATCTCACCAAAGACCTTTTGAAATGCTTGTGCCATGATGGATCCAACCCACGTGCTGCGCAAGACGAGGGCACGAATATCATTGAGCTGCCCCTTGGGTGGGACATACAACCCCCGCAGGTTGGTTGCATGAGGACGCACATGAGGCACTGCAATATGGGCCATAGACAACATCCAAGCACTCTGTAGGACTGAAGAAGAGACCACCAGATCCAAGTCTGAACTGAGGACTGTCTGTCGAAATGCCTCCAGTACCGCTGTCTTCTGCGATGGGGTGGTGTCGAACAACAAGGGCCCACTGTAGTAGTGGAGCATCGGCACTTGCTGCATTCCACTAGGCCATAATTCCCTAAGCAACCAACAAAACAAAAAAGGCCGAGTACAGAGTAGAAGATCTGCTTCAAGTAGATCTGGAGGTGCCTCGGTCTGCAGGAAACTGCTCAGTTGAAGTAGTAGTTTTTGATACTTTTCCTCATTTTTGAAATCTTCTGACTCTGCCCAGTCCTGCTGATATTCTTGAAAAATCAAAGCCATTGGTTCCTGACAGTTCTCAACATTTTGACACCATGCCCAATGCCCAAAGTAGGCCAACTGAACTTGAGCATCCAAAGCCTCTAGCAAGGCATTGGAGACTCCCAGGGAAAGACCACTGTGGGAACCCACCACAGCAATGGATGTGGCGTCTGTGGCACCTCGTTGGACATCTAGGTGATGTGGTTGCAACCCAATGTACAAGCCATTTGCCACATGCTTCCAGTGTGCTTCTTGTGCCATCACAGCGGATCTTAAGTCGGAAAATTCACATCGGCCCGGCTCGCCGCGGCAGTGTGCTTGGAACCAGGGCTCTAGGGTCAAGTCCCCATGATCTTCAGAGGCCATCGTAGTAGCCAGCGCACTTAGGTCTGATAAGACCAAACTCAACACGGGTTGTTGGCGAAGAAGCTGGAAAAGCAGCACATCCGGACGTGAACGTAAAAGCTTCCAAAACAAACATCCGGAGTCTTTGTCAGAAATGTTTGAACCAAACTCCTTATTTTCCAAAGCTTCTGGAAGGGCAAAGGACAACGTTTTGTAAATGGCCACCGCTTCGGCTTCATTCGAGGCCACAAGTGGATCACAGTCAACAGCTTCGAGCCACACGGGCAAGGACCATCCAGCAGCTTCCGCATGGGCCAATGCCAGCACGAAGGCGCTCAATCGTGCCCTCATCGGATTACTGCCCTTCACGTGTTTTCAGTTTGCCAAGCTCGGTCCCGGCGTTAAGAAAATGGGAACTTTTGTTTTAAATTAGTAGTTTTAATTAAATGATCATGTTATATACCTGGTGTACATCTGGAGAACACGAGGCTGAAATGACATACAAACACTAGTTCAATACTCAAACAAACTTGCAGTAATGTTTAACATATGACCAAAAATAAATACATTAAATCTATGAGTTCATAATTATACATATCAGATTTTCAGTTTTTTCCCATACTGACATACTATGACTATGCTTTCTTGAAGTGCAGCATGTCTGTGTCAAAATGAGACGTCCTGCTACATGTAATACGGACATGAATCATGAAACTCTGGCGCTGCCAGCAAAGCCGAAACAAGGCCTTCGCAACAGAAAAAGCATCATCCCTCAGAGAAAACCAGGACTATGATAGGTCAACGGCTGCATACGTTTACACTAGATGTCAAAACCTTTACATAACTCTTTCGGTGTATTCTCTTCAAAATGGCAGGATGTAGGGCTCTGTGAAAAATGCTAAACTTATATACATCTTGCCATCCATCACCATCCATGTCCTTTCTGATGCTTGCATGCCGAGCACCTCCGGATGCCGCTCCTTCAACGCTGTTGCAATGCGAGCCATCGCTGGCACAGCAAATTGCTCCAAATTGGCCTCAGTTCCAAAGTGGCATCTCGTGCCTCGTCCTGTGCATCACAAAACTCGAAATTCAAGCCAGGGCACTGGGCTGATGTGCTCGCCCATTGCTTCAAAGACCTGTAGCACGTGGCAGCCGTTTCGCGCCTGTGCTGACAAGTACTCGATGATGACCTCAAGTCAGATCAAGCATCAAGGCATGTCCAAAGGTGGAACCCACCGAAGATCAAAAAAAACTTTGGGTTGCTGCGGTTGCCGTCGAAAACTTGTTTGATTTTGTTCACCTACGTTTTACTTGTGCTTTCTTTGTGCTCCAGTGCCTCGCTGAGTAGATCCATCAACTCTTTTGATGCTTCTGGGTGCTCTTTCAGCCAAATTTCACCCGCATCAGTCCTGGCAAAATGCCAACCACTCCTTAAAAACCACAATGTGAGAAAGGAAGGCAATTTCGATGTTTGATTTACAATTGCAAGGGCAGTTCTCTGCTCTTCCAATGTGCAGCCATGCATGCATGATACTCTTGTTTTCTTTCAGGCCCTCCGATGCCCTTGCAATTTGGGCGAAAGAAGCAGCTTTTCTGCTTCAACATGCTTCGACAGTCCAAGGTCCAATGCCTTTGCTGTGGGCGTTGAAAGCGGTGCGACTTTGTTCCACGGCGCTGTTTGCATCGTTGACGCTCTTCCAATCCATTCACCTCCATCCGAAACTGAAAAGGCGGCAGTTTGGCACTCACATTCCAAGGGATTTCAATCCACTCCCTAACTCCTCCATCTGGGGCTCCTGTCCACGATATCTCCATGCAGCGGGTCTAGACACTGCTGGATGCGGCAAAAAGAGAAAAAAAAACTGTTAGTGTCATGTACAGATGCTCTATGATTTTCTCACGTCTAAGTCTAAGTGTTGTCTACCAACAAGCCGAAGACATTTTAAGACATCAAGACCCGCCCTGTCCTCCTCCAAGATGTCGATTGGTCTTGATTGTCGTGAGGCAGTTGGCAAACGGCCACCCATTTGAGATCCAGGACGCGGGGGAAACTCTCGAGAAACAACATAGGAACTACCAGGCCGCGAGTATTCCTTGGCTGCGATTGCGGTCTTCCATCGGAGCTGTTCCAAAAGCTCCCTTACAATTTCAAGACTGAAGAATGGTTGAATATGTTCCACAAAGGTCAAAAAAATCATGATTGTTTCGCAGTTGAGTTCCGAATGTTTCAAAGGAAAGGTCTTAAGCCTTATGTGTTCGAGTTTCTGCAATAACTATCAGTATCAAGAACTATATATAAGTACTTGGTAGATGTTCGTGTTCCCCCACGTGGGTCTTCACGTCTCTCTCAAGACTTGGACAACTGACAACGGAACACTGTTTCTGTTTCTACCTGGTGGGGCTATCCAATGACATCTTGCATTTTTGTGCGGCTCCGGTGATCCATGAAATCCATGAAGAGATTCGGGCACTACACCGCGTCTAGTCGGTCCTTCCAAGGCTTCTCGCTCAAGCTGCTTCTCAAGCGTGGAGCTGGCTTTTCCTGGGCTTGGTGCTTACGGCAAGTGATGCCAGGCGGTGGGGATCTAAGTGCACAAATTATACCCACAATTCACACCATGCAGCTATGCCAATCCATGCATCATCTTCATATCTCATGTTTCAATCTTCATGCCGCGCACTATCACTATCTATCACTGCCGAGCTTCTGAGCACTCCCTTCTGGATGAGTTCTGCCTTGCCTTGTCTCTCGCAGCCTGTTGCAGCAAAGAGCGGCCACACCGCCTCGGACACCGAAGCATAGTCGCACGGAGTAATACCTCAGTGCTATGAATGCAAGAGACTCAAAGCAAAGCAGTGAGCAAAAGAGGTAATTGCTAAACGAAAAGATGCGTGTGGTCTAGAGTCTATAGTAATTATTATGATTATTATGCACCGATAAGACCTGACACCTGCGTTGTGCTGCATTTCTAGTTGCAGTTGCACAAGCAAACTGCTCTAAACCAGAACTGACCAAATTTAAAACCACTGAACTCTTGACCAAGGCATGCTGGGGTGTCGGTAACCACAAAAACTCCAATGGAAAGCGTTACAACAGAAATGGCATCACTAAAATTCCTTGGCAAGACTGCCTTCCACGTCCTTCTCCAAAGGGTTAGCACGTCTTTCCAGAAGCAACATGCAAGCCTTCCCCTCTTCCTGCAACGCTGCAGCATGCAGCGGCGTCCACTTCGGTCCATTCTCATTGCGCAGCCCTGGGGAAGCCATGGAGTCCAACAAAGTTTTCAGGATGTTGACCTTAAAGACGTCTCAGGAGTCTACGAAGTCAACCACCGAAGTCTCGAACGCAACATCCTTGATGCTCTTCAATCAATATGTATCGACCATGATGAAATCCTATTTAATATCCCACTGCCTGGAGATTCCAAGGTTATCACACTGTCTTCCAGTTGGGGGATTGCTTTGACACATCTGGGCAAATTGCACGGATTGAAAACCACAGCAGAAAATACATCAACTTTGGCTACAGTATCCTTCATGTCATTTCGCGTCGCTCTCTGTCGCATAAATGCATCCAAAGTCACATGTCCCCACATAGCAGCAGCACAAAGTGGAGAGGTTCCATCTAATCCCAATTCGTTCACCGATCCTGGATCCCCTGCAATTACACGACGTACACCGTTCTCATCTCCCGAGGCAGCAAAGGTTGTCAGCATCAGAGCTCGAGTATCATTAGCTTCTGGCTGAACTGACAGCGTTTGCATCAGTGCAGCCTACGCGTTGCTTGAGCATTCCAGGATGCGTGAAACATCTGACACTCAAACACATTCATATACAGAGATGCTGCTCCACATGTATATCAAATCATTTGAATTCATTTGGTAGTTCACTGGGGCTGAGCAAAACTCCCTTGTCTCCTCTTCTTTGATGAACCACCCACCTGCCCGTGAGTGCCAGTTTCGGAGCTGCATACTTGGATGAAGCATCCGTGCCAATTCCAATCCCAGCTACTACTTCAGACCATTGCACATTATGATTGCAGAAGGAATATTTCCGGTACAACTATTGGGTGAATTCGGACAATACTATCAATACTTACAGTTTCATAACACACTTGCACAATTTGCACAAGTTTGGAGAATTCATTTATGACTTCATCTCAACTGCATCTCAGACACCATATAGAAGAAGAGTGTCCATGGTGCTGCGCTGAAGCCAATCAGGGGGACGTCGCCCATCCCCTCCTGAGACCTGGCTCGGTGGGCAATGGCATACGGCATCATACGAGGATTGCCACGAAACTGGATGCCCCAATGAGACGCCAATGCCAAATTCAAATCAGGTTGGAGGAAAACCAAGAAGTCGGATCAAAAATCTCCAAACAATACGGAAAGGAATCAAAAAGGATGAAACTTTACGGCTTTCTGAGCCCCTTCAAAGTCTGAGCCATTGCTTAGTCTCCCACATTGTCTGCAGAATGAGCCGAACTGCTTCAAGCACATGCGCCTTCGCTATTGCAACATGCAACATCGGGATGATGTTGATATGATTGATGTGATCTCAGAACAGTATGATAAGTATAGAACTCGATTGATTGGTGAGTTTTATCTAGTTTCGTGGCGCACTAATCGTTGCTCCACGAAGTCCGCGCTGGCAGTGGAGGCTTCCAAACGCGCCAGGTCCCCAGGAGACTCTAAAGGCCGTGGGACGAGGATGCCTTGACCAACGTGACCAATGTAATAAGTGAATATAAGTGATCAACGCAACAAGCTCAAACGCCGACACTGGGAAGGGATCAGGCATCATGTAAAGCTGTTTTGAAATTTTGACATCATGAAACTGCATGAAACTGCGTAGTTGGCATATTATACGAACACTCTGACGAAAAGGCCTTTCCCACCAGGCATTTCCTCAGCGCGTCAAAACAATCATTGGTCCACAACTGGAAGGTGCAATTCATAGTTCACTCAATGTGCATGTTTCTACGTGCCTGCAAATCATTTACTGGTGGTAGATATGAATTTGAAAACATAGTGATTATAGGTAATAATATGCATTTAAAAAATATAATTCAGAGAAAACTATGCATCGATCTCCATACATGATATAGTAATTCAGAACAACCACTATACAAACAATTCCGAAATGATCCTACCATCTCCTACCAAGTCATATTGACCTTCACAGGGCGAGGATCTACATCAATCCCCAAGGCTTCAGCCACCACGAGGATGTCTGAAAATAAAATAGCAGCGTCTACACCATACCTCCGCAACGGCTGCATGGTAACTTCCTTAATCACAAAGACATGGCATTCTCCCGACGCGCAAGTGTTTAGGGTCAAAAAAAACAACATAACAAAGCTGTTTCTCAAGAACTTTGAGGCTTCAGCAGCAACATCCTTTGGATCCTGCAAAAGCTGTAAAAAATTCTTTCCGCCTCAGATACACAATCTCTACACGCTCCAACCTGCACTGAAGAAAGACTAAGGAAAGGAGAGAAAGGCATCTTTCAATCTTTCAGTGCCGAACGTGCATAATTTAAGCTGGGCCAAGGCGGCCAAGAGACGCTTCGCTTTGTACTCATTGTACTCTGGGAGGTGTCGCCCCGCTTGGCGAAACAGCCAAACAGGCACCTCTTGAGGCACATTCAGGCCAGGAGATTCAAATGTGCACATCAAAGATCCAAATGAAGAAAGCAGTGATTAGAGAGAGGGGTGCACACTTAATTAATGCTGCTGCGAATTCTGGACTTTAAATTGGCAATAAAAAGCACTGAAAACCCTGAATGAAATGATCAGAAAAGATCCCTCAAACTCGGATAGTTGATAGTTGAGCCTGAGGCTCCCTGATTGGTTCCAATCCTCGGGCCACCTGCGAAGTGGCGAACACAAACTCCGAAGAAAATCCGAGTCTCCTCCGATCTCAGCCTGGCAAAGCGAAGAGGTGCTGGCATCTGCTTGTAGCATCGACCTGGCACGCGCCCGTCGCCCGCAGGTGGCTCCTGCAAATGTAAAGGAATTGATCCTTGATGGCAGTGTGAGATCATCTGCATCATTTCCTCTATAGGCCTCTGGGGCATATATCAGCATGTTCTACATGCGCAAAGTTTAACTTCAATGATACTGTAGCTCAATCGTAGTGACATGGAAGGAGTCGATTCATTTCGTTGTCTCGCGTTTTATCTTCATATCTATTTCCTGTGTTGTCATCCCTGTGACATCTCCGCTCAGTCCTAGCACCATTGCTGCAGCAGCAGCAGCACGGCGTGGCAAGGCACTTTGCCCCACTGTGCGTCGGGCGGCCGAAGGGTGGCGAGGGCCTTGGTAGAGCGCGCATCAATGTATCAACAGATGCATTGCCAAACAAGTTGAGACTTCCAAAAGTGCGTTGCTGGAGGCTAGCAATGCAAGTGGTCCTTGATATAACTCTCACAATATCTTGCAATAGCGGGTAACACATTGCAGTGCCAGGCCGGAATCTTTTACGCCCGAAACATTCAACTTTCACATGGAATGGAGTCTAAACCATCGCTTAGGACGGCCGAATACAGAAGCTTGGAGCTGCAGGAACAATGCCAGGCATCGTTGCTCTTTGCCCACTTTGAGTTCTGATAAACTGACAAGGCATTTCACAAAACTCACAACAACTCTGGCAAACAGCTCACTAATACCAAACCCCCTCACATAGTGCGTCATTCTTGTCCTCAGGACCTTGGCAATCAGTGGTAAGCATGTGGAACTGGAAAAAGAAAACATGTATAGAAAGTGGCCTCAAAACGCGTCGCAAGTTGGCCTTCCAAATGATGTACAAGTTACCCTTTAATGATGGACTTACGATTCACAGGTGATGCACCAAGAACAAAATGATTTAGGTAATGCAATGGGATGTGGAGGTATATATACTTAAACTATGACTAGGACATCCTCCAAACTAGTCCTCTTCAATCACAAGACTAGCCCAAGCGAGATGCTGGCAGCTAGAAATATCCTGACACCTGGAGAATCCCGTACAAAGAGAATCATATCTCTTATCATATCAGATCGTATCGCACATTGTGGAGCGCATTAAATAGCATATCATAATTCTGTCTTAATCATAAATTACAACCATCTGAGGCAAGTAAAATCAATGCCTTAGCGTTGCAACAAGATGTGTGGCTGAGCTAAGGTGCCGTGTGCGCAATTGACCAAAGTGCCCTGCTCCTTGTCTATGCACAGGTAGTCTCCTTAGTACAATGTTGACGTCGCCGATGAAAGGCATGGAAACCGTGGAAACCTATGAGTTTCCTATCTAACCGAATCTAACCTTCCTACCCAGGAATTTGGGGTGCGCACCTTCCTTGCCATCAGTCACGCCGGTCACACTGGTGTCATCATCCCACTTCCAAGCACCCTGAGCTGCGTGGGCCATGCCGCAATGCAATGCAATGCTGCCATGCCCTTCATTCAACCCTGGTTTTTTCGAATCCTATCCTAGTGCATGTGAGTCATGTGGAAATGATAGGATTAGCGGACAACTCCTTGAAGCCACCTGTTCATGACTGGAACTCTGCAGCCAGGAGACTCCTTTGAACTTCCCGCCTGCAATGTCAGTGAGATACAGAAATTAACGCCATGCAAAAAATACAAATCATGCAAAATCAAATAATCAAAAATGATCAACAGCAATCAAGAACACATGTCATGGCAAGCAAGCAAACAAAATGGCATTTGAATTAGTCGATTGTTGCACTAGGATTATGTGATTGAAATTCAGTTTCTTGGCCTAGCCAGGCTTTGTCTTCTTGGCAATGCTCCTTCTGAATTACTGACAATCGTTTTACGTCCTGCGCCGAGATTGACACTTCCAGCCTTTGGATAGACTTGTAAAGACTTTCACGCACTTTCCGATGGGGGTCTGTGAGGGGGAATAGTCAGTTCCCTAGGCTGAACAAACTCCTCCGGATATTTGGGCATCGCTAGCCGCTGAGCAACGCAAGCTTCTCTGGTTTCGTTGTGCAGCACCGTGGGCCCAACAAGATATCGTCGATCTTGGTCCATCGTACCATCCCGGGTTTGCAGAGGATATGAAGTGAAACGAGCATGAATCAGTTCAACTGTTCAACTGCAAGGAATGCCATCATACGCGAATCATGGTTCACACTGGATAATATCACAAATCATAGCGAATTATATGGATTGAAAGTTATAACATGTTATAATCTCGTAATTGCATGCTAGCGACGTTTGGGTCTACAAAGCTGGCAAGCAGTTTTGCAGGCGTCCTTCTTGGTCTGCGCTCTCTTCCTCATGCAGTCGCTTCCCGCCCCGCTTTCACACTGAGAATTAGCTTGCTGGTCTGTGGGGAAAATTGAATTGCACGAAACAATGTAAAACATGCCAGTCGCGAAAACAAAGGACGTTGAATCATCGGAATCATTTTGACACTAGTAGATGGATCTAAAGTGCCACAAGACTAAGTAGCGAAGGGAGAAAGGGAAGAAACTTGATCAAGACTACATTGGAGATGGAAAGATTCAAGCTGACATGACTTCAAGCTCATTTTGGTGGCTCACATCCGGGCCACTTTTCTTCTGGAGCGAGGATGTTTTCGTTCGGGTCTGTTAACATCCATCCTGCACATGATCATGATCTCAAATGTGACATGACACAGCCGTGCGACGTTTGCTGGAGTAACTGCTCTTTTCGTTCTGCGTTTCACCTGGCATTAGCCAACACCGGCATTGGAAGCAAAGAGTTAAGAGTTAGGCCTTCTTTGCATTGCGTGTTAGCGGCCACGACGCGGAACTCCTGAAGCACTTCAGGCACAGCATTGATGGTGAGTACTCTTATGGAAAACTCTTGAGCTGTGATGCCCCAGCAGCTTCACCAAGGTTCCCCGGAAAAAAAAACATGCAAAATTCATGCGCGGAAAGAAAGCCACTTCACTGGAAATGTCCGTCATCTCTTGGAGTCCCAAGCTGATGAACAAACCAAAAGAAGCCGGAAACATGGCCTTCTTGTGCTTCAGGGCAGTCTGCATTTCACTCTCTTCCTGAAAGGTCAGCACAGTCTGACGGGCTCATGTTTTGACTGGAATTCTGCAGCAAAGTTGGCTTCCCTCCAATTCTCCTCCACTTCTTTTCCAGCATCGCCAAAATCTTTTTTGCCCGTGTTGCAGGCGTCTGCAATGCAGGCCCTGTGGCAAAAAGAATTCACTTCTTGAGAAAGCACCAGATGCTACGTTTTTCTTTAAATGCATTGTTAGGCGTGCACAATGCTTTACACACTGAGGGTCGAACTGGTACGTGGATTCCTGGATTGAAGTTGAAATGCAGAGTTCTTGAAGTGCGCAGCCCAGAATGCAAATTCCACCAGTGTCCCCTTACAATATACGCGTGCTGCACATGCAAAGTATTCCATAGCACTATGATGATTGTAAGATAGATATATTATCATATTGCTCTGTTTACTAAAACCTGGAAAACCGAATCTGGCCCACTTTTTCAGTATTTTTGTATCTCCTGTAATAGGAAAAACCGGAGTGCTTCTTACTCATGACTTTCGGACTTGCAATGCCATGTGCAACGAATCCGCATCTCCTGATTTTCCTTTGCTTCTTTGTCTTCCTCGATCTCCTCCTCTGCCTCCTGAGAGGCCACAAGCACATGAAAATCCGCTACGATTCGCCTATGGCGCCGAGTGCCATCTGTACTATCTACATATCTACATGAACTTGTCTGAAAGAATCTGAAAGATCCAAAGTCCAGTCGGTCAAGTTGTCCTCACTGGTCCGGCTCCTTTTTCTAGTGTCATGAGAAGGGATGAAGCAAATCCAGGAGTCTTACATGGAGAGCGGCAGATCTAGGGACTTGTGGACAAAACGTGAGGAAACCAGTTCAGCATTATTTATGTATTTTACAGACCGGGCATTGCAAGTCTGTTGAAATCCGGCTCTTCGCTTTTTGTCCTCGGAATCTTCTTTCTTCAGAACAGCACAGGACTTTTTTGCTTCCTGCACGGCGTTGCACTCCAAATGCTCCCACAAAATGGTCCAAACATGATCACACATGCACCCAGTCATGCGTCTTGCCGTGCCAAAGTAAATGGTATAGGCAATTGCAAAAATGTGGATGAATGTCGTTCGGTCTCTCGGTCATTCTTTCTATCTAGCTATGAACTTAGATCTCCTTTAATCTGCTTATTTTTCAGAATATGTCTATCCATTTGTCTGTCTATCTATTCATGTGAATCTATGAATTTATCTCTACTTTCTATCGGCCTGTGTATCTAGAGATGTGGCAGATATACTCAAAAATATAAATAACAATATAACAGCATCTTGCATTCTAATTTGCAATTGAATGTAGATTCCATCTTTGTACATTGCATTCGCTATTGGATGCCAGAAAGCACAAGCTGCAGAATTGCTTGGGCAAGTCGTGATGGAACGGTCCTCCAGGGCCTTCCCAGTGCACCTGGATGCACGGACACGAATGACGTGAGCCCGGAATCGCTGGAGATTCAACGTGATAATCGATCTAGAGCGTTTCAGTGTCTCACCGATTCGTGCCAAAAAAAACTGAACAACTTATATATCACAAACTTAGATGAGCTTCAGTTGACCAAAGCAAGGTCGTTTCAAAGCAAGACTTCGCATGAGATTCTCATATAAAGATGGCCCAGTAATGCTAACCTTTCATTAATAAACCCTCCCCTATCAGCCCGGCATTTGATAAGGAAAAAAAATCCTCCATGTACATCAATACGCAACAAAGTTTCATCGCCCCCAATTCTATCCATCAGCAAAAAAACAATCAGTCCGGTTCGTTTCCCAAGTTTTTTCCTAATTAAGGTGGTTAATGGAAAGTCTTACTTACTGAAACAGAAGAATTGACCCAATCATGACTCTTGCTCTTCCAGACTGATAAGGGTAATTCCAAAAGTGGGGGATTTTGTAAGTAACCCCCTGGCCCAGACCTTGTTTTTGTTGGACTCAAGCGCACACGGCTCCAGAACGTCACTCATTTCTCTATACAACTCTGTCATTCATGTCATGTGATCCCCGATGGTTTTCCAAAACCCATCGCTGCTAAGTTGCTCGGCATCTGTAAAAGTGATGTTTGCATCCATGGACACATTCTCAGTAGCGTTCGATTCGACGATCTCTCCGTCTTCATCTTCATACCTGAGATGCAACTTTCGTCTTCCTATCTCTGAGGACAACCTGTGCTTATGAACAAATGCACGCAGCTGCTAGCAGTTTTACATAGTTTTGCAGACCAATGCTGAACCAAGAAACAAACTGGCCATGCCCGTCAAGGAATTCAACTTGTTCTCCTAGGGAAGAGGAGTCATGGAGGAAGCAATGCTCCCCAAAACTCGCCAACACCCCCACTCTCCAAGTAATAGTGATGCGATTTATGAATTCACTGATTCTGTGCCTTGCTGAAGGGTGCCAAAGTTCGTAGACTCTTAAATTCTCGACATTTCATGAGGCGAGTGTGATGGGGCCTGATGCAAATCTATCATCACATCCTATTAGTTCAGCACAAGTCGCAATTGTGGCTTTGTTGTTCTGGAACAAATCCACACCACGGCTGACCTGACGGCATCCCATCAAGGCCACCGGAACGAGAAAGTGAGAAAGACTCTTAATGCCGTGAACTATGCAATGCCATGAAATTACATGAAAACACCAAGTTTCCGCCACAAGTCACCAATGCAAGCGAGATGCCATTCGATCGTCACCCCGTGGGCGCCAAAGCCAACGAGGATGCGGCAAATCAATAGCTTCACCACCGAATCTGCCACCTCTACACCTGCGGTCGCAACGTGGTCAATAATTCAAACAATGCACTCTCATGAACTCAGGCTGTCTCTCTTCTGAGGGTATTGCAAAAGACATTATCTAATATAACAAGTACGAGCGATTAATCAATATAATTCGGTAGTAGGTATTAATCTCAGTTCATTTGGTCTATTTTGGTGTGTTCCCTCATTTGGGCCAAGCATCAAAGCAGACCTTGGCCATAAAACCAAGCAAATCAAATGTGTCAC
The DNA here is from genome assembly GCA_000507305.1 of Breviolum minutum Mf 1.05b.01. Lineage (NCBI taxonomy): Eukaryota > Dinophyceae > Suessiales > Symbiodiniaceae > Breviolum > Breviolum minutum. The sequence continues at coordinate 57,962 of DF239742.1, forward strand.
TCACGTTGTGTCAAACCACAAAAGTATAATCAAAAAACAAGGTGTAAGGCGCAGGCCACAATTGATTGGACATGTAGTAATCCTGATTGTCAAGAAAGTCCGAGCGAGGCATTGTCCCTTATGCACCCTCTGCTATCTCATGCAATTGCTGGAACGAACAAAGGTACAGTGCTGGCATCCATGAATGGCCTCAACACAGTATTTCATGTGTGCAATCTATTTGGAAACTAATTCATATCTTGCTATTTAAATGAGGTACCCAATGATCACTTGCTGGATTAAACCCACTGAGTGTTCTCATACACGAGTCCAACGCTTCGTCACTGCCGCCCAAGTCTCCGTATACCAAATTCCACTTACCTTCGGTCAATGCAATTGAGACTCTGAACAGGGAAGGGCTAGCCAACCAACTGCAAACGAGTGCAAGTTCTTCCAAACAAAGTTGCAAGTGCCAGTTCTTTTGACTTCAGAAACTTTCTTTGTGTGCGGTCAAAGCACCTTCCAGTTCTGGCGGTTCCATCTGTGGCGGGTGGCTTTATAGCTGACACCATAACCTCAGGACCAGTTGTGTTCGAGCGTCGGTGTGATGCAGTGCAGATAGGCGTCATTTCTGCTGAGCGACCCAGGACGACATGGAGATGATTCCCATGCATACTCAGACCCAGCATTGTGCCAGCGAGGTTGTACCTGAACTTGCCCTGAGCAGCGGGGCGTCTCCAAAATGAGGAATTAAGTTCTTGAACCAAAAACTTGGGTGCAAACTTATTGTGGAAATTACTCCTCTTTTTTGGGGAACTGATTTTTATTTGTACTGCTTCTGAAGCACCCAAGCATGATTTGGCAGGTTTGGGTTGAATTTATTTTCTCCTGGAGGAGGCTAGCACAGCACCTAACTTGACATTGCAGTGTTGATTTCTTCTTAACCACCACCAACGCCAAACTGTTTGTTTGACTCAAAAAGACTTCTTGAACACCTGGTTGGGTTTGTGCTCGCACTTGGTCGTCCTCTTGCGGTTCCTATTGCTTTGCTGTTGCTATTTCGTGTGGCTTTGGCTGCAGCTGTGGTTGTGCCTGTCATTGTTGTTNCTTCTTCTTCTTGGTGGTGGTGGCGGCGGCGGTGGTGGTGGTGGCGGTTGTGGTGTTCTTGTTGCTGTAGTCCTTGTTGCGGATCTTGTTGCTATTGTTCTTGCTGCGGTTCTTGTTATTGCTCTTGCTGTTGTGCTTTATTTGTTGCGGCAAGTATTGCGGTAGTTTGTGCTGCTGGTGTACTGCCGCTTTTGGTTTTCGCAAACGACACTAGAAGGGACCAGCAGCTAAACGCAAGCGGACGCAAAAGGCAGACCGAAGAGCAAAAGCAACAACGCAAGCAACAACAGAAAAGCAAAAGTGGAAGCGAAAAAGAATCAGAAAAGCAAAGCAGTGAAAACACGTGAATTCTGAATTACCCAACATTGCATACGAATCAACACCAGCAGAAACGAGATTGAACATGTGCAAACTCTCTCTGGTAGCCGTATGAACACGTTCAAGATTTGACTCACGGTGGCAGTACCAGCCCGGTGCTGAGTGCAGAGCCTGCCGCCTTCGACGGCCACCCACAGACTGTCAAACGGAAGAGATGAGGTTCGCAGGAAGCACGTCAAGCAGCGCCAATTGAACATGAAATTCAAAGAGCTCGATCAAGTCTGATACAATTTGTACATCTTGCAGAAAACACGGTAGATGTCATAACTTCACAAAATGCCACTAGCCATTGCCATGTCCCGTTGCAAACATGCCCGTTGCACCCTCCACATCCTTTCGACTGGTCGATCGTTCCACTTCACCACCCATGGCGGATTCGAGTTGGCTCCTTGGCAAAGCAAAGCTTGTTTGGCAGCTCTTGTAGCTCGTAGTTGTCTTCAATGGTCCAGTGCCAACAGATCTTCTCACCATGCTATGCTATACCCTGCTATACCCCTCCTTTGCCTGATCCAGTCCACCTAAACCCTGTCAAACAGTCTGCTTTTCACTTGAGGGTGGCACTCCCTGTCAGGGTCAGTGAAAATGAATAGAAACCAGGCGCCAGGTGGAACTGAAAATTGACGTGGTGCAGAAGACACCCAAACATCCAAACATTCACGGATTGTCGGAACAACAAAGAAGCGCCTCTGTTGATTTGTGCCGCCTTTGGAGGCCGACCCCGTACTTGTAAGGCTCCCCATGGATCTTGATGGTAGCATGTTTTGGGCAGGTGCCGATCTTAATATCTTGTGCATCCAACCCCAACCAAACCTCTTTTATATAAACCCTCGAAGTTTAACGTTTTTCGGTGCACAATGATGCAAAATGGAAGACGATCCGCTGCTGTTTTAAGGGGTTTTAGCTGTTGAACTTCGGGGGGGTGTTAACCTCAATATCCAGAAGCCCCGAGGTAACAGGCCAAAAAATGGCAAAAAGCCGACTTTTCAACGATGCAAAAATATGTGGGTAAATTGTTGCGGTGGATGCTTGGTGTGTTTCTGTGTTGGTTGGTTTGGTTGTTTGTTGGTTTGGTTTGGTTGTTTGTTGGTTGGTCCGTTGTTAATGTTTTTTTTTGGGTAAAGCGGAAAAAACGGATGCAGACTTTGACTCGCTTGGAACTTCCCTGGTGCCAAGTGTCGGATTGTTAGCACGTTTTTGCCCAAAAACATCCCGCCAAACGCCGTGGCCATTGCTCCAGAAGGATGCGCTGGACCGTAGACACCCTGGACCCACATGAAGTTTGGCGAAGCCGGACATGCCCTGAGCGCAGCTGGCAGTGGAACTTCCGAAGCGGTCAAGGTTTAGTTCTGTTCATTGCATGTTGAATTCAAATTTCCTGCCAGGACTTCCGGAACTGGTCTTCTCAAGTTATCTCCAAGTCTCTGTCCCATCAACCGAGAAAAAACATGGACCACACCGGAAACTTGGCCGCGTACAGCGGGTCAAAGCAAACATGTTTCTTCTGTCAAGCCACTGCTTCAGCACCCAGTGCGTGCCTGGGACCAAGGGGTCACTTCTTCGACCGTGTCCTCAAGCGAAGGGAACGGCAGGCACTGAAAACAACTTACCAGCACCAATGAAAGTGACGTGCTTCAACATGTTCCAGTCTTTGTAGAGAAACCTTTTCTGAAACAAGGATTGAAACCATGACAACCCCTGAAAACCAGACATTGACCAACAAGGGGGTTGCCCGTTGAGCTACCATTGTATCATACTTAGTGGGTAGAGGCGAGGAAAATTTCAAAAGTTTCCATATGTTTCCCATATCCTATGAAAATAGTGAAAATAGCGTCATCCATGTTCACCTCGTGTATTTCTTTTTTTGTCCAATGAGTCCAGCCCTGCGAGAATTGCTGGCTTAACCGCCCAGCTTCTGCAGGTGAAATGAGGGTCACCACTCCAGCAGTTGTAGAATCTGGATCCAACCGCGGGCATCTCAATCCTGGTCTCAAATCAGGACTTTCGATCATCGTGTTCCAGATTTGCCGCAGATGAAGGTCTGTCAGTCTGACATATGAGCCATCCCAACTGTCACATCTGCCAGGACTTTGGAGCTTCTAGCAACCGTTTCAGACCAAGGGTGTTGCAACAAACAGAGCTGCACTTGGGTCTCTCAGTTTCCAACACATTTCAATATATTTCAAAATATTTCAACGCAAATTTCATATCATATCATTTCATTTCAAGTCATTTTCTACACATGTCTTGATAATATTGCCATTTGGCAGAGGTGAAGTCTTGAAGTCAAGTGGCCGACACGAGACGCTACCACTCCTCGGCCACCGTAACTGTCTCTTGGCATAACATGCATTCCAACGCCACATGAAACTCAAAAAACACAACATGTGTAACATTTTAACATTTGGACATTTGACGATTCTTTGGAAAATCCTTTAAAGTGTAACTTAAAGAATATTTCAACGGAGAACCTTGTGCCAAGAGGCAGCCTTCCATTGTTGCACTCCAAAGACCCACTGGTAGCAGAATATCCCGCCTCATGGGCTCACAAGGACGACTGGCGATGATACCGATTGATAATCATGACACATAGCATTGCATAACAACTGTATAGTGGGTACCAGTAGCACGTCATGTCTCTGCAAGTTTTGATATCGAGTTCTCACGCAAAGCTTTGCAAGAAACTAAGCAGAGGACATTGCATTGGGATGAACATGAACCTCCGTGCTTAATAAGGCGTCCTTCCTTGCAGGGCTGGTTCGCATCCCTGACCTTGGACTAGTTGATCTCAAAAAGTAAAGGAGAAGGCGAAGCTGAAAAAGACAATTTAAGATTTCAAATGAGAGCTTTTTCTATTATCGCATCGTGTATACATTGTGAAGTGCCAAGCCACAGCCGGTGCTGCACATGGGGCCTGCACAAATGCACGAGCAAAGTGGCTCTGACAGACAACAAGTTGATGTAAAATATGGTTGGACAGCCGCCCTTGAATAACACATTGACGAACTGCTTCATTTCTGACTCAGGCCTACCAAATGTAAAATGATCTATACCGGGGGCAAAATGACCCCGAGAAGCTTGGGGTAACTTTGCAGGCCTGGCACGCGAATGTCGATGGAGTCAATCTCCCAGCCATACAGGTCAAGCCGGACTTTGACGGAATGAAATTTGTTCTGCCTCAGGGACCAATGCAGTCAGGATAGTCAGGTACAGTACAGTAAGTCTTCATTTCAACCTTTAAAATTTCACTCAAATTCAAAACTGGAGATGCCATCTTTGAGGATCAAAAACTCTTGAGCTGTGCAGTAGGATGAAGCTTCAGTGAGCTGAGAGACACTGTGGGTTACACTTCTGGCCGTGCTGGATGATGTTTCCCTGCCGGTCACATGAGTAGCTGGTTCATGTTGTAGACAGTGAGCACTGTAAACAATTTTTGGCGCTCAGTACATTACATCGTAGAACTTCCTAACAAGCCTGCAAAGTGGTACCGTATGTCTCATCAAATTCGCATGATGGGATGATCAAAAAGAAGATGGACTTTGGAAGATCAGATGCCGGCCTCCTTGCATCTGGGATTCATTGCATTACTGATGCCCGGTACATTGCCTTACAGGAACTCGCAAGTCATCATCCGGCTTTGCGTGTGAAATGTGGCAATATTCATGGCTAGTCAACCTACCCCCCCTAGTGTACCACCCTCAGACTCAGGAAATAAGGGTTGAATAATAAGATTTCTGCAGTGCTACACAGGCCTTCTTAAGGGAAACCAATGGTTATTAAATGTCATTAATTGTGTTTTGAGGAGTTTGACTCTGCACAAAGCGTTGCAGTCCAAAATGGTCAGAAACCAGTTGAAGATAGTCGAGAATAGCCTGTCTGGAATCTGCAATCACATGGAGCAGTGAAGTCCAGAAAATGCGGCCAAAGTGCATGGGCTGGGCAGGCAAGAAAATGAATTGGGTTCAAAAACTCCTTGTCTGCAAGCCTGACGAAGAAACCACAACCAGCCAAAAGCAAGTAAAATGCGGGATGGATTCCAACCCCAACTGGAAGCGTCTGAAACATCTTGTAACTGTCTTTCCTTGAGAAGTAAGAAGTTCGAAGCTGGTGATCAAGTCAAGGCATAATTTAAGGCAAATCTAGGCAAGACTTAAATAGAGCCAAACATAAAAGTACACAGAATGCGCAGCAGCGCAGCAAAACTCCAATCTCTATTTAGTTTCAACCCCCCTTTCAAAGCAAACAGTCTTCCCAATGCACATGCTTGTTTCACGTGTCAATGATGTAAAAGTGAACAGATACCGAGTTACACTTATGAGATTGTGATTGAAAGTGTAAGGCTTCAGCAAATCAGAGCCAAGAAACCATTGAGGCAACAGAGGGTGTGTAGCCAGACTCAGTCGTGCCGTGCGCTATCAAGGGGACCCGCGAAGAAAGATACACTGTACACTTTACTAACCACGCTTTACCGATCTGTACTGCGCGTTTTCTCGTTTTGTGTACTAAGTTCGTGAAGTCTGTCACGAAGTTTGCTCAGCAATGCGATGCCAAGTCACATTGCATCGCGGTGTGCAGGATCTGCCACCAGCTATGGTGCTGCCCTCTGCACAGCCCACGTGAGGTGCATGCGGCAGGCCTGCGAAAAGGTCTCATGCAAACATTATCAGTACGTGCTATCCAAACATATCCAAAGCATCATTGTTGAGGTGCACGTCCTGTCATATCCTTTGCGAAAAGAATCAGCAGATTGTCCCCTGCCTGTTGGTGACCGACACCTCACCTCTGAACAGGTGAAGGTGGCTGGAGACAAGGTCCCCGCAGTGCATGTGAGCTTGGCCTGAGCTTCGAGGAAACAGCTGCGAATATGTGTGAATGCAAGCAAAAATGAATCAAAAACACATGCAACTGTAAAGTTGTAAAAAGTCATAAAAAGTCAAAACGAACAGGATGTGCTCAAGATTGCCACAGTTTTCCATCTGTACTAAGAAGTATTGCTAGAATGTTACTAGATCAGTCTTGGAAGATTCAACCAAGCTGAGCTAGACACAGCTGATGCTTCGAAGCCAGGACCGCAAGTGGTTGAGCATGTTGCGCCAGAAGCGATTTCAGTTCCAACTTTGCCTTTGCAACCGTTGCCCTGCCTGGAAGCACGGAGGTGTTCAACACAGCCAAAAGGTTGACGATCAAAGGTCCGTGGTGGCCTGTGGCCTATCCGAATTGAAAAGAATCGATTCAGTCAATGTATATATTGCTGGTTTTCAATGTTTCCCGTTGAATCAATACTGACTTCAGCCCCTTGATGCAAGAAGCATTTGTGGAACAATGAAATGACGACAATGATGACCCGTTCAAGCCACAGCAGGCACTTTGATGCGGTCTAGCTACGAATTCGAGACTCTGGGCAAGGTGCAGGGAGTTGGATTACCTCAGAAAAGGGTGAATGATGGTGAATGTCCGTTTTGCATGTTCTCTCACAAATGATTTTTGTAAGCCTGCAACCACATTCAGTCTAACTGCTTACTGAGGCTTACTGCGCACATTGCTGTAATTGTTGAATGTCTGTAAGAATGGATGCGCCGGATTTACAGAATACATTAAACAGCGGCTACCCTGAGAATATCGGTATATATTATATTAAATATCTCGGTGTCGGAAGAATTTCGTCCAAGGCGCACAAAAAGGTACTTGGGGTCAGGATCTCTGCAAAGCAGCTCAGAGTAGCAATATCGGGCGTATAGCCTCACAGCGGGGTGAGGGTCACAATGTCAGCATTTCTCCCGTTCAGTCACACATCGTTAAATCTAACAATTGCAGATCAAACCTGTGTCACACGGAAATGTTTCCAAACATCTTGAGGACAAGGCCAGATGCACATTGTGTCTGGCATGTAGTGCCAGAAGCGATGGTGTTGCCACGCTTTCCTTGACAGCCGTTCCCCACCTGCGCACGATTGAATTAAATTTGCATGTTTTTCAGCGACCCGACAGACTTCAAAATGAGGTCTACCAGATCCAAAATGATTATATCAATTATATCATTTTAATTTATCCCGATTTGGATCTGGTGGACATGGTATGACAGATGTGGACAGTGCCTGGTTCTGCACTCTTGGAAGCTTGCACGCATTGGGGTTGCACGTGAAGGTCGCCGGTGTCAAAACACTGGCCGTACAACTCAGCTCCGCCACAGAAGGGGAGTAGCCATCCGTACACTCCGCCTCCCAAAACGACAAAACCCAGATTCATCCAGATATCTTGAGGAGAAAAGATCTTGGAAGAATAATCATCAGAATCAAAATAAACTATTAATAGTATTACGACATACAGCTTTAGTTCCTACAGTGTTCCAGAACTCTAGGATCCAAATACTTTAAATGTTGCTGGGTTTGAATTGCTATGATAGCATGCGGCATATTGAGTACTCACTTGGTTTCGCAGTTTCGTGCAATCTGATCATATCTGACATCTGATCAACTTCACTAAATGGCTCTTCGATTCCCTGGCCTTGCACTTGGCGCCGGACTCCAGCATGCTCCCACCTGCTCCTTTGCATCCATTTCCTTGGGCCTTGTTGACAGAAGGAAGTGGACATGGATCTGGATCACACGTATAGGTCTTCGGAGTCAGAACAGCAGCGCTACACTTAAGGCTTGTCTCTGATGGAGTGTAGCCAGGTAGACATTCTAGAGTGCATGTGGCTCCTGAGTCGATGTGTGTTCCAGTTTTACCCCTGCAACCATTTCCTTTACGAGCACTGACCCTTGGTAGGGCGCATGGATCAGGATTGCAGGAGTACATATTTGGCGTAAGGGTCCCGAGACTGCAGGACAAGAGGGACTTTGATGGAGTATAACCTGCAGCACATTGAGCGGTGCAGCTGTCTCCCGATCCAATAGACTTTCCTTCTTTGCAGCCACCAGCTTTGCCATTCTCAATGCCACTTGGAGCATCACAAGGATCCTCTTTGCATGCAAAGGTGCCCTCGGCTCGTTTGCTCTGCGATGCCCCGTGTTTTGAAATCAAAAGGAAGAAATGGGTCGGTCAGACTTTATGGCAAGCTTTGCAAGTTGCACAAGGAAGAAAAGCTGACAAACAATGGTGGTTGAGGAGCAGTACGATTCTATTGTTCTCTCCAGCACTACGGAATTAAGATGTGACATATCAAATCATATTAACACATCTCACACATGCATACAAGCAATACCAAGGTATGAAAACTGCCAGACGTTGCTGGCCAGCTCTGCACTTTGCAGTTCAAAATTATACCTTAGACTACTTTGAATTCAAACAAATGAAACACTGTGCTTCTGAGCGTCTGGAGTGAGTTTGCCAGCAAAACACTTGAGACTGTCCACAGAAGGACTGTAGCCAGGTGCACATTGTGTAGAGCAGCTGCTGCCAGAGTTCACCACTGCTGGATCAGGAAGACCACTACATCCACTCTCAAGGCGATTTTGCACCTTTGGCAAAGGACAAGCATCTGGTTCGCAGATGTAGGTGCGTGGGCGAAAGAATTTGCCACGCCGGCAAGTCATGCTTGGGTAGTTTGGTGTGTATCCACTCTTGCCTCAACACCAGGGAACGAACCGGCGCAAAAGATACAAAAGTCAAAAGGCGCAAAAGCAAAGGATACGTAATGACGAGTGCATGTAACAATGGAAGTCATCCTGCACTGAAAAGGGCCTAACCCATTTACCACAGAAAAACCACTCAAAACGTCTGAAAGTTAAAACAGGCTTTCCAGATTTTGAAGGCAAGATGCACAAAGTGGTGCACACCTTCGTGGATTCAATGGACTTTCCTTCCTTGCATGTTACCTTGGGTGCGTTGGCAATACCTTCAAGTGCAGGACAGGGATCTTCGATGCAGCTCCATGAAGCAGGCGACAAAGTACCAGTTGTACAGCTCATGCTTTCAACGGAAGCGTAGTAACCTTCAGTTGAAATCATCCTATGCTGTCCCGTCCCTCAATGTTGTCGTCTCTCTCTCGGTCTTTCGAACATTCAAACAAATATAAAACGGACAAGAAAAATAGAAAGAATGGGACAAAGATTCAAGGTTAATTGCATAACTTTGTGAATGAAAAATCTTGAAATGCGAATTACGGTAGGATTCGTGGAATCCACTGCGGCCGAGGAACCTTCTTTGCACTCGGTCCGGCATGTATCCCCCGATTCAATGACTGTACCATCCACTCGGCCTGGTACACCCACACAGCCGCTGCCCTCCTGGTTCTTGGCGAAGGGAATTGGACAAGGATCTTCAAGACATTCGAAGGTGCGAGGTGACAAAACCTGCGCATAGCAATCCATCTTCTTCTCTGACGGAGTGTAGCCTTTCTTGCACGAGGTCTTGCACGCCTGAACAGTCAATGGTTTTTCGACGAAACATCTAATTTCAGGCTAGGATTACAATGTTGAACTGAAGTAACTTGTGGTCTTTTCCAATACCTTCCAAATACCTGCAACCATCAAAGGGAGACTTGATGGATCACACCAAACATGTAATAAGCTCTTCAGTCGTTCAGCGCACCTTCCCAGAGTCCACTTTATCTCCCTTGATTCCATCACAGCCGCTGCCAGCGCTGTTCTTCACGTCTGGAATTGTGCATGGATTTGGCACGCACTGGAAAGTTGCCTTGCCAAATGCCATGCAATGCCCGGAACTTGGGATCTGGGGAGTATGTGGAACTGTACTGCCAAGGTATGCTACATCCCAAGTCTGTCCTATAGTCACTAGGCATCTAGAGATATAACATCTGTGTCTGCAGGCAAATCTTCTAGACTTGGGAGTAGTTTTTGGCCGTGGCTAGCTATTTCTATGCACATACTACATTGGAGTTCAACCTTCTCGAGCAGAATAACGGTATCATTCTATTTTTTCGACTTCGTGCAATGTTCGCACGTTCTCCTAATCATCTTTCAGACCTTCTCTCAAACCTGAAAAAAAGACTCCATTTGGCATATGCTATATACTTATATGAGTTTAGCTGATATGTACAGGAAAGAAACACAGCAAATGGCACTGACAAAACTATCTTCGTCCAGCTTGTCCACATTCGTCCTGGTGCAAGCTAAGGAACTGGAGTTAGAGTTCCAGCATTGCATGCAAGGGAGGACACGGATGGTGTGTAGCCAGCCTGGTTGAAAGCACAGAGTGCAAATCCCTTCATTACAAGCATGTGCAATTGTTCATTCACTATCTATGTCTATGTCTAGAATCTAGTGTAGAAACCTTGCATGCCATGCGCATAAATCGCAATCACAACATGAGGCAGTCAAGTGTCCAAGCACTGTGCAACGCATGGTGACCTGACGGTCACGCGCCGGAGGCCATGTGTGCACCGTTCTGAAAACACAGGGTGAAAAGTGATGAAACTTCTTGAATTGGAGACTTTGCACACTGCGCCAAGCTGCCCAGAAGTGATGGTGGAACCATCCTGGCAAGGGCCTTTTTTGTGATGAAACTCCACCTTGGTGCACAAAATGTGTCGGAACATGCTGTTGGGCAATCCCCAAAGTGTTTTAGGAATGGGCACTTGTGGGGCTGAAAGCCAGCAAATATACACCGTCATATACCGCAAGTCACATTGCTATCCCACTCCATGTGGGCAACATCCAGGTCTAAGTCGACATTGATTTTCAAAGGTACGGTGCCCTGTGACTTTCCACACCTCTAGCCCAAGTGGAAAGGACCAAGTTCATGTATATTACATTGTAAATATTATATATATATATTATATTTACATGTAATGTATTGCAATGTATACTATTGTATACTGTATACTGGTGGCCTGTGGTTATACACCATGCGACTGGCCACGTGGCAGCCAAGAGTCCGCAGTTGGCGCAGGGCAGGGATCTGGAGTGCACTGAACGGTTGCAGGCGAGAAGGCTCCATTGCGACAACTCCTTAGATGCATCACCCTCGCAAATCCCAAAATGCAACAAGTCTTCTTTCACTTTGGATCCTTTTTCACATTTCAAGTTTGCATCTTGGCAAGTTTAGAATTGCGCCACAGCAGCAATGAAGTTGCCGTTGCTGTGTAGCCAGCAGCACATTGGGTACTGCAAGTAGTGAAGGGCATGATCTTGTCCTTTGCCTCAGGAAAGGCACAACATGTCTGCTTCTGACGTGTTCACCTGCATGCGTGTTGAGGGTGGGAACTAGAGTGGCTGTGGCAATGTCTGTCGTGGCAGAGGCGATATTTTGCTGCTTGGCCATTTGATTACATGGTGCATATTGCTGCAGTACCGCGACCCCCATTCTCCCAGCATTCTCCCAATAGCCTCCTTGCAGATGCCACCAGTCGCGGAATTGCTTACTGTTGGAACTGTGCATGGGGCTTCACAAGTGAAGGTCGCAGGAGTCAACCTCGGGAAAATCGGACAAATGTCCGGTCCATTACACTTCGTCAATCTGCGTCACAATGTACAGCTTGACATCTGGGTCTCTTCACGTCTCTGCGTGGCATCGCAACATCTTGTCTGACTGGTAGAAGCCATCCTGTTGCAACAGAGGCACAACCAAAATCGAACACACAGACTGCAGTTGAAAAGTCAGATAGTAGGTGATAGAAAACTGAAGGGGACATCACCAGGACCATGCGGCAAATTGAGAAAGATTCCATGTTCAAGATTGCTCGAGATGTTTTCCAAATCCTTGAACATTTGCAAAATGTGTGTTTGCTGTTTGTGGGTAGACGGTGGGTCATGCTGAATCTGCCAAAAGCTAGCGGGAAAGCTTTCTTTTGACACCCACGTGTACTGGGCACCTGCACAATACATTGTGATAATGAATAACATATAGCCGCACGAGGCGGTGGCGGAAGTTTCAAAAGGGAAAAAATATATAATTCGGAAGAACATTTGCCTATAGAATCGTTTGTGACAACCTTGATTCATTGAACATTTTTTTCTGATGACGCGAACAAAGTTGGCATTTGTTGGCTTTGTCGCAGCGGGCAACTCCATGTGACACCAAGTTCTAGATGATCTCTGCCTCGTTGTCACAGATCAGTCCGCAACGACATGAGACTCTTCCTACGCACCAAACAGTACCCAGTACAACTCCGTACTACAAAGTTCTGAAAAGTGCTACCCCAGTACTATTCTGTA